>VDFB02052146.1:0-53251 GCA_007258455.2 Sequoia sempervirens | reverse complement strand
AACTTTTTTCATGTGACCAATGATGTTGGCACGACACACCCTTTGATACCACGGAGATGGGGGAGACTAGGCCTCGTGACGCTGGCATGACACGCCCTCCGATACCACAGGGATAGGGGAGACTAGGCCTCGTGACCTCTTTCCTGCAACAAAATACTTTAACCAATCAAACTAGACCCATGCCCTTTTTTTCTTCTTCTTTTAATACTCAGATAACACCTCCATGCATAATAAAATCTATCTAATGATTACCTAACATATCTAAGAAATAAGATATTATTAACATAAACAAGACCTGCTGGGTTTGGTTTGTTTGCTGTGCCCATACCAACCACTTTAAAAGGGCAGCTTTGTTCAAGTCATCTGAAGATGCCTCTGCTTGACTTTGCATGCAGAATATTACGTATAAAGATCAAAGATTTTTTGTCAGAAAAGCATAAAATAATTGCAATGAAAAGAATATACAGTCAAGAAACAGAAACCAAAGATTGGTGGAAGCAAAATCGGATAGCAAATGGGTGATAGAGATGGTATTGGTAGATGATGCTCTCTGTCCACTTCCTAATGGGGGGTCTGTCTTATCTCTAGATTTGAATTCGATGATGACACACCACATGTCATGAAGCATCAGTCTGAATTATTGTACCAGAAAGATAATATTATTCTGTGCAGAACTACAAATTTCTAGAATGATTAAGACAAACAATTTGGAACTTCGAGGTATCACAGTGATTTCACATTCATAATTTAGAAAAAGGAGGACTGATTTCAGGAGTGGGGACTCTTTTAGGTTTTGGAGGATATGTTCTTTCTCTCTTTCCATTCAAGTTAGACACATGGAGAACATGAACATAAAGTACATGGCATGTAGGTTAAAGAGAAAAAGAAATGATAAGATTTAAAGTTTTGAAAGTATGATTTCATCAGGTTCGATATTTGGGTGATTTTGATAGATTGGTTGTTCTTGTTTGTGGCAGTTTGTTTAAAGGATGGTTTTAGGTTAGATGTATGCTTGCGCATCATGTTGTAATTCATTTCAATGAAAAAATTGTTGATTTCTATGTAATTGGGTTGTTTTTGTCAAAAAGAAAATGAAAAAAACAAGGTTTAATAAACATTTAGAAAGAATAATAACATCTCGTAGCAATAGACTATGAGTGTTTTCGATTGTTAGATTTGTGTGTCAAAATAAAATGTTTCCTACAGCTAGTTGAGAAAAAAAAATGTTTCGTAATTATATTAAGTGAGTTGACATTGAAATTTGAGAAAAAATATAATTGCTTACTTGTTTGAAATCATATGTCGACATTGAGTTTTTTATATTAACTGGTTAATGGGTTGCAATTGTTGATCTAGATATAGGATTTGATATGGATCTATTACTAGACACAGTTTGTTATAAACCTCTGTCAAAGATTATTTTGATGTGGAATGGATTGTGATATGACCACATCTCAAATTGGATTGCATCCCATGATTATGTCCTTCCAACAATGTGACAATTTGTAGTGCACTTGTGTCATTAGTACTTCTTGTTGAAAAGTAGTTGCCGACAAGCATAGAAGGGCATATTATAGGATGGAATTAAGACCTCTAACTTCCTCAATAATAATTATGTAGACACCCCAAATTTGACCTAAGTTAATTAAATGATTTTCTATTTAATTGATTGCACCTTTTTTCCTTCAAAAATTAATTATTATTTTTTCTTTTTGATAATCTAGGGTATCCCCATTGCACTTAGTACAATTGCGACCCAATCTTGTGATTCCAACTACACCTTGCCCCGGGCTTACTTTTATGTCGAGTCGGGGTGAGACTAGTCCCCTGAAGGTGACAACATTGGTTACACAAGGTTGCCTCCATGTTTAACCGGTTCGCGTGAGTCAAGCCTTGGACATACACGGGAAGAACCCAAAGCCTTAGCACAACCATACCAACTGTGTGAACTACATGGTTACCCCCAAAAATTAATAATTTTTTTATTTAATTAATTTTACCCTTTCTTCAAAAAGGTTAATTAATTGAATTTATTTAACCTTAGCCACCATCATTTAATTCCTTTAAACCCATTAATTAATTAATCCCCAAAATTAATTAATTAACTAACCATCCCTTAAAATCTTATTAACATTTTCTTTTAATTTTATATTCTTCTACCTCCCAAACTTGCAATCTATTGTCATGTGTCCTCCCCCTTCACATGTGCAAGTATACACATTCACCCAATAGTTCTCCACTTCACTTTCCCTAAATCCACTAAAGACAAAGGTCACCTTTCACTCACATGGGGCCACCTCTCTCCTATCAATAAAATCTAATTTTAAATTCCCACCTCCCTAAAAAATGGGAAAAATTCAAAGATTGCCTCTTTTGGGAATCCTATTACAATCTCCCATGATCTTAACCAATCTCCATCATTTGGCTTCCATCTCTAATAAACCTTCATTAGACACTAGTCCATTTCCTCTTTCTTGAGAGAACCTCTTCAATTTACGCCCTTGATATTCTTGCAAGATCTAAGCCATCCATCTCTTTCACCCTTAGTCTATAAATTGAAGCACTCATCCTTCATTTTCATCAAGTCTATTTCTATTAACCTTAAGTTGCTACTTTTCCATCTCATTATCACAATTCTACCTAGGTTGGGTTGATTTAGTGAGTAATCTGCATTTTAGCTTAATCATTTGAGCATATAAATAGGTTTTTGGGTGCATGCTATTTTAGCTCAATCAAGGAGAATGATGGTGTTTTAAGGTAAAAGGTTATGTTTTATGCATTTTATTTTGTTATTATACTTCAATCATATTTTTCACTTCATTTTGACACATTTGGTGGCACCCCCATCCCTATTTTAATCTCTTTTTGGTGAGTTTCTATTTTTTGTCACAAGTTTTGTGTAAGTGCTTAGATAATTGTATTTTGGCGCCTATGTTTTAATCAAATAAGTTCCTACAGTCTATAAAACAACACCTACGTTCTACAAATCATGCCTACATTTTGTAAATCAATGCCTACATTCTACATATCAGTGCCTATGGTCTATAGAACAACACCTATATTCTGTAGTTCAGTGCCTTTGTCTACTACTATGATTCCTATGTTTTTGATAGCTGCACTTCAAAGTTAGACTTTTATTTCTAACTTCTTGTGTTTGGTTGTGGTTGTTCTTGTTTCCTAACTTTCTGTTTTATAGGTTCTCTATTTTGTTTTCTACATATATTAAGGTTTCTCCAAGGGTTTTCTAGATTTTGAAAGCTTGTGGACCTTTAGGGTTTTCTTTAGTAATCTTTAGCATTTTCTACTAGTCTATTGTTCACATGTTTATCCAACTTGTCTAAGGTTTTTTGTGGATCTATAGTTGTAGGCTGTTGTCTCCTAACCTTTTGTTTGTAGATTTATTGGATTATTAGGTGAAGTAGTGCTTCTATGGCAAGAAAAAATGCCTTTGGCTTTTAGGTCTAAAACTTTTTGTTCTTGTGTACTTATTATTTTTGTTTTGGCACATGTGTTTCATAGATTAACACTTATTTTTCATAGATTCACACTTGTGTTTCACATAATAGTGTCATGTTTCACATACCAGTGCTTTTGTTTCATAAATTAGTTCCTTTATTTCACAAATCAATGCCTATGTTTCACATATCAATGCATGTGTTTCATAGATCAATGCAGAACTATTTCACATATCAATTCTTGTGTTTCACAGATCAATTCTTATGTTGCACAAAATAATGCATGTGACTATTTATGTTTCTTTTATAATGTTTTAGGGTTTTACTTGTGGCTAACCTTCTTTTTATCTACTAACCTAGCGGTGTAACTTGTTTATTCATGTCAAAGAGAAACAAAAAGTAAATTACTAACTTGTGGTTTTGCAACATCGTTTGTCCAAGATCTTGTTTTCTCACTAGACTAGGCACTAAAGTTAAAGTAGTGGGTAAATGAACTTTGTTTTCTTTGTTTGAAGGGGTGTGTAGACATATGCGCTCTCCTTGTGCTTAATACAATCTTGGAGATTATAAATCTCATGTTTCCTTTTTTAGAGTAGATCCTAAGGCTTGCTAGTTTGCATGTATGCTCTCCCCTTGCACCTAGTGTGATTTTGGGGATCAAGAACACTTAGCAAAATATTTCTCTTTAGGATTCTTTCTTAGGGATTTCATCACCCCAAGGGACAAACTCAACCACATGTTATTGGTGGGTTATAGAAAGGGAGGAGAACTAAATTTTTACCCTACTCTAGTCATGTCATGTCTAGCAAAGTTCTGATACCTAGGGTGCTTTCAAGCTAGGAGTGTAGGGTTGGTATGAGCCTTCCTATCAAAATTTCTCGACCCACACTTGAGATGAGCTAGTTTTCATGGTTGTGCATCACATATCCTTGTGGTATTTCCAGAGGACTCCCTAAAGAGCTTGTATAGCCTAGAAAAAGACCATTTGGTTGTTGATTAGTGTGGTGCAAGGTACAATATCATGCCTAAAGTTACTCACCATGAACCTTTCTAATTAGAGATAGAAATTATTTGGGAAAGGTGTTTAAAACCTCTAAAGAAAAGGAAAAGGTGAGCCCTTGTGCCATTGGATCCCTACCTATCAACTCTTAAAAGATAAGTGATTTGCACTAATCTTAAGGTATTAATAGATTAAATTCTATGGTGGGACCACATTAAGTTAACACACCCACTTGAATAATTTTAGGAATATGCTTGTAGTGTCTTTATGTTGAAAAATAGTATAATCCATTCAGCCTTTTCACCTTGAAAGTCAAATCATCCAATGTGTACAATTTTTATTGTTAAATCTCTTGCCAAAAAACCAACCAAAATGATCAAACTGCCATTTACCACCTCTATCCTATCCCGAGGTACCTTTGTTCTACACAGAGGTGCTTGTGTGCTATCCTAAAGTACCTGTGTGCTATCCTGAGGTGCATGTGTTTCGTACTTGGGTGCTCATTCCCTATCCTTCAAGGTGTCTTTGTTTTTCACAGAGGCACATGTGTGCTATCCTAAGGTGCATGCATTTTCTACTTGGGCACCTGTGTCCTATCTAGAGGTGACTTTGTTTTGCACAAAGGAACATGTGTATTATCCTACTCAACACATGTGTTCTGCACTTGGGCACTTGTGCCCTATATTAAGGTGTAATTATTCTACAAAAAATCACCTGTCTCCTCTTGAGGTGCATGTGTTATGTACTATGGCACCCCTATTCTATCCTACAATGGATATGTTGCTTTTACCAAAAACTAGCTAATCAAGACCCTTAATCCTAAAGCTTAAACCTTTTAGACTTGGAAGAGTCTTGGATCAACCATCCAAAAAACCATCACCTAGGTTATCACTCCAACCTTAGGCCATCCCTTCAAAATTCACATCATCACCAAAAAAAAATTCTCTTGTTTTTTTTCATCCATAGCCATCATTTAGATCTTTCCATTTAGACCATCCTAGCCTATCTTAATCATCCTACACTTTTCCAAATCATTGTTCATCATCTCATATTACCTCATTTTGGACCCTTGGACTATACACAAAGAATCTTCAACTTTGTTGAAAGTCAAGGTCTAGATCCTTACATCCTTTTTCTATAGCTTATATATTGATTAATAACTTTCTTATCTTAAGTAGTATATTAAGTTATCCCTTATAAAATTTTGACCACTTAGCTTAGGAATTTGGCTATCCTAAGTTAAGTCTCCAAAAAATCCTTATCCAATCTTTCTTAGGAAATTTCCTATCCTAAGTAAGCAAGGATACATCATCCTCCAAATCATCCATATCATCAAGGATTTAGATTTTGTTTGATTCAAAAAATTTCTTGTAGCCATCAACATTCCTAAGTCTTCCATATTATCATCCAAACCCCAAAAACCTAGTCTAAAAATTCAAGAAGCTTTCAAGCTCAAAAAAAATCCATCCTTATAAACATTTTTTGAGTAAACCAAGGTCCAAATCATCCCACATCACCTTCTCAAATCATAAGGCATCTACCAATCCTAATTATCTAACATAAAGACATCCCTTAAATTCCCTCATCCATGTCATCCTCATCAACCTTATTTGAGAAAATTAGGGTCCAAATCATTCCACATCACCTTCTCAAATCATAAGCCATCTAATAATCCTAATCCTAAAACACAAAACATCTATTTAGACCCTCATCCATTCATCCATATCAAATCATCAAAATGTAACCACACTAGGTCTATCTTTTTTGTGTGTCAATCACTAAGGCTAAAGATAGAAAAAGAATGGAACCATATGAGAAAGTTACCATAGAGTACATCACTAATCAACCTCATAGCCAATTGAGGAAGAAAATTATACGGATCAGCCTAAACTTGAACACCAAGGTTACAATATTTTTCTCAAGACCCCCATAACCAAGACATGAAGAGGATTAATGAACTTGAAAAGACACACTCTTGTTAGACCTAATCCAAAAAGGGGCTAAGCTTCCACAAGGTTTTTACTTATCAAAAATTTGAAGACAAGACTCATCATCTAACATGTCATCATCTCCACAACCATATCATCCCACTAGTACACATACATTGAATTTTTCACAATCATCTCAACCCATCCTACAACAAGTTATACCATATTCAAAAATAGATCAACTTAGGAAAATTAGGTTTGAAATTTGAATTAGATGGACCAGAGCATGCAAAGGGGCATAGTCTATAAAATAGTCCACTTCTTGCTACAAGTATAGTCTAGGCTAACATGAGACCTAAGGGATTAGACCAAAACATAATTAAGGTGATTAATAAGGAGATTTAGATACTAGATTTAGCAATGGGCTTGGTTGTATAAAAAAATAAAATTAAACAATGTGAGTCTATCTATGAAAATTCCAAAGTGGTGTATAAGTGCATGATATTCACTTTTATTCCTTATATTTCACCCCTTCTTTGGTGTGCATAGTAATTGAAATAAATAAGGAACCTAGGATACATTGTGATCTTTACATCTGGGGGTTTACCTAGAACCCTCGAGAATTATAATTGTCATCAGATGAGTGTTTCCTAAACAAAAAAATGCTCTTGGTATTGGTGTGGTTAACCTGTATAGTAAAAAGTTCCCCTGACACAATACTATAGTAAGTTGTAGTTTATCAATGCCTATTCTGCTCCAAGGTTGGTTTGGAGGGTATGACACAAATCTCTCTTTTGGATTTGTTGCACGGTCATCTTCTCTAACTTTCCCTTCCAATTGAACCTTAGAAATTTTTTTAGTTGATGAGGATGATGATATTTTGATGTTGTGTCAAATTCCTTTGCTCCCCCAAGACTGGGGTTCTTATGGGTAATCTAGCTTTTGACTATCTTGATGATCTAAGGATTGGAGATTTGAACAAGTTGTTGATGGGATACATTGGGTGGGGGGAATTATATGGTCAAATTCCCTTCATTCCTGCCCATTTCCTTCCATAACTAGGTGGGAATTTTATTTAAATGATTATAATCATCAACATTGTATTACTATAATTATTAAGGTCATTTAAAAAAAATGTAGTAGATGCCCAAGTGTATAGGGCAATGCGGACTCGGAATAATTGTGACCCCCATAAATTATAAAAATGGTGTGAGGTGTACAAGCACTCAAGATGCATAAGAAAATTATGAAATATATAAGGGTTAAAGGATAGTGGTTGTGGGTTGAAAATTTGTCAAGGATAGCACTCCTACGACATCCAAAATGATGACATTGATAAAATCTATAATATATAGAAGTGTATTTGGAATTTTCATGCTTTCAATGAATGCAATGATCATTGAGGTACTCAAATCTCCATACTTGGGTGGAAGAATTTGTTCAAACATAAGATTAACTATATACTTGTCAACCTAGACAATTTTTAATTATTTATTTTTCCTTCTTAAGGATTTTATATAAAATTGCTTGACCAACTAATTTAGTTTGGGAATTTCCTTAAAATATTGTAACAAAATAATCTCAATATTCAAGTGTTTTATCTTATATGCAAGGCTAGTGTTTTATCTCCTATTCAATAAAACTAGATTTCCAAGGAATGCTTCAAAGCAACATGGAAGATTATTTTAGAGAATTCTAGAGGAGAACTCTAGAGAAGCATTAGAGGGTACCTCTCATAAGTCAACAAGGGAATTAAAATTTGATCTTTAGAGATAGATTTCAAATCATGATGGGTAGGTACATTATGTGATTTTTCAAAAACTAAAAAATTTCCAAGTTGGTTCTATTTTTTATTTGAAATATTTTCCTCCTCATTACTCATTATTTCTACTGTGGTAACTTGATTGGGTTATTATTGATTTATAGGGGGATGCAATAAATATTATTGTTTATTTTTAATGCATTATGGTCCTTGGTAGAATTGGTTGTATGGTGTATTCAATTGGGATGTTGGGTTTGAAGGATACCTTGACTATTGTAGCTAGTTAAGTCACTAAGGAGTCGACCAAGATTTATTGGACCACTATAGGGGTACCCATGAATAAGGTCCCTACTTCTATGGCATTTGTTAAGGAGCCCAAGGAACTACCCATTGATTATTATTCCATTTTGATAGAGGGTACCATGACTGATTTAAGGTTTGAATAGAAGGAAAATCCCCCCCTAACATTGTCCCATATAAGTAGCTTCTTCCTTGACCAAGTGAGATTTTTTCTTAGATTTTTTTCATAGCATGAAGCAACTCACATTGGTTTGTAGGGTGATTTTGATTATAGAACTAACATATTTCAATTTTGTAAAACAATCATCCTAATAAGAAGTGCTTATTTCTACACCTTGAACAATAAATGGATAACATTTCAATATGTTGGGTTTTGGCTTGTATTCCATCAAGTGTAGTGTTTGATTAGATGCGTGTTGATTTTCAAGTTTTTTATTTCTTCCCTTGGATGTCCTATCTCATTATTTCCTCTCACCAAGATATATTTTTTTAATTCCTCATTGGGTTCTTGAATAGTTCTTGCATATTTTAGAGATTTTTGTAAAATTTAGCTTGGAAATGTCTCCTTTCCCATAAGATGAAGTGCTCTCCATTATTCTTCATCAAGGCATTTCAAAAATATGGATTTTACTAGCTCCTAGTTCAATATATATCCACAATGTTTCAAGACAAATATGAATCTATCCAAGAAATCCTCCATAGTTTCATCTTATTTTTGTTTGAGATGATAAATTTCCTCCTTTCAATCACTAACTTGGAAATAGTTTTGATATTTTAATAGAATCATAGTTTCCATTTCTATCCATGAGCTAATGGACCCACCACTTAATCCCATAAACCAACACATAGTAGATTCTTTTAATATGGATGGGAATAGTTTGAGTGTTTTGGTTGTTTTTTATATACTCGTATGTTTGATAAAGAATCTTAAATTCAAAGAGAAATTATCCTAGGTCCTTTTTATACATGTCTTGAAAGGTTAGAAGGATGGAAGGTGAAATATTCTTCATTGGGGTGTCTTCATTTTTATTTAAGTTGATAGGGTAGGTGAATGGTATTTTAACCCTCCTTTCCTTGCATCTATTATTGTCACATTATTTGTGCTAGAATATTTTCTATTGGTTTCTCAACTTCTAGGGTGTTTTATGAATTCTCAGGTTGGTTCTAGTTGACCAATTATTGATGAAATATTTCTTCAACTAAGGATTATATCCCCAAATATTTGATGGTTGGTTCATGATGTTAGGGGTTTTCACAACAAATATTTTTAGTGGGCCCATTTTTTAGACCATATGAAAAAAGTACTATTTTCTTCTCCGAAAACTTCTATTGGTTTAATGTATTCACCTATGATTCTAATGATACCTTGACATTCTTAATGAGTTCCCTAGAAATGGTGCCAAAAAATGACAAGACATCATCAAACCTCATAATTTAATAGATTACCACCATCCTGTAAACCTGAATGGTGTGAATAGGCTATATGCAATATAGGTAGGTAAATCCCTTATTCCAATACAATCCTTAATCCTAATAGACCTCGCCAAATGATTATTGAAAATAAATTACTTGATAGCATGAAATTTAAATTGGGAAAAATGGATATTCTTATGGTAAAACAAAATTTAAATTACCTATTTGCTCATAAAGAAAACTATCTAAAATACAAAAATAACAACACACATTTGTTAAGTAGAGAGAATTGAAAAAATAACATGTCTAACCTATTGGAATCAGTCTTTGCTAATAACATCAAATGTGAGACTTTTTAAGGGACCTTTCCAACTTCTAATATTTTTTGTCTTTTCTTTTTCTTTTACTTTTTAAAATTTCAAGAGAAACTTAACATAATGCTACTAATATTTAACAATTGACCTATAGGCATGTTTGCACAATTTTTAATCTAACTCATGTATGAATACATATAATAGTAATATGAAACAAAATTTCACTTATCTATAAAAGTGACACTATTCTCCTTAGATAAGTGGTCAACTCTCTGAAGATTAAAACTTGGTATTACATAGTCACATGCATAGAGATTCTCACAAAATACCAAAAGGTAAACTAGATCACATTCATGAATCTCTTTTGCAACACATAACTGAAAGAAAACTAACTATCTTTTGCATAGATAATTAAAGAATAACCTTTTATCTCATATATTTTCTAATAGTTATATATATATATAGTTTTACTTGAAGTTATATAAACATTCCTAACTAACATCATGTTGGTCATAGATCATGCAATGAAATTAAGTGAATGTTTCTAAAAAATACTGCTATTGGGAGTCTACTTCTTGTTTGGTTGAAAAATGGATGCTTTATGGTTTAAGACATAAAACATCAATTTTCTCCAACTAACATTCAAGGATTCCCCAGAGATCTCCCCCCAAGAGTGGAATAGAGGAAAGAGATTTGCTAGAAGGGTATCCCAGGGTATGAAATCAGATTACAAGAGGGGTTCACCACCAAGTTTAAACTTGGAAAAGACAATGAAATGCAAAACCCTAATATGATGCAAACTTGAACTAAATGACTTAAAAATGCATATAAATAAAAATAAAAAAGTTGTGAAATAAAATATGTGCACCTGGAAACTTGTAGAGGCTTGAATGAAGACTAGAAATGTTGCAAATCCTAAAATTTTTGCCTAATGGGACTCATTCACCATTCTTGGCGAATCAGTCCTAGTTTTGGATTTCTGCACAGGAGTAGGTTTTAGGAAAAAGGGTATCTGAATATGCAAAGATCTATGAAAAACACCTACAATGGGACTCATTCACCACTTGTGGAAAATCATCCTTGTTCCACTTTTTTTGGGAATTCAAAGTCTGAATTTTTTCTTCTCAGTCTACTCAATCTACTTCTCCAAGTTCTTGGATTTGAAACCCTGATTTCAAGGTTGTAGGTGACTTTTTGGTGAAGATTACAACCTTGCAAATGGGGAAACAACTCCAACAACTCTCTCCAAGCTTGTAACCTAATCTTCAATGTTTCTTCAAGCTCCAAGACACCTAGATTTGCAATCACACATGCAAAGAGAAGAAAACTTGTTGATTGTTAGTGAATGGGGGCTTGCCTTGGTCAAACCCCTTGTAGTTAATTAAACCAAATGATGAGATAATGAAAGATGAACATGAAACATGGAACATATGGCATGAAACATAAAAAATTATACTTTGATTGATGTCTTGTAAATCTACAACTCAACATGAAATGGCCATGAAGGATGTAGATCTTGATCTTGACAATAAGTGTAAAGCAATGTTTGATCTTGGATCTTCAATGCTACATCACAACACTAGCTCAATAACATGATTGATGCTTATGTAAAATAATGATTTGAAAGCTTTTTTATATAGGAAATCCATCTAATATCTCGTGTATTAGATCCCAAAGGCCGACATACACAAATTTTGAACTTAAAACCTAATTTACCCACTCAAATTTTGAAAAAAGGCCAAAAGGGACTCATTTTCCAAGCTAGGTGAATGGATCTCGCCTAGATGGGACTCATTCGCCAAAAGTGGTGAATGGGTCCCATAGGGAATATTTTAATTTCTAAAGTGTTGGAGAGTGTGTAAATTAAGCTTATTTGTTGGTATTGTCAGGTTTTTTTATTAAAATATGCCTTGGGATGCATAATATGGAGTCACAAGGGCCTATTAATGATGATATAAATGTCATAAATGCAATAGGGCCCAAAATCCAATGTGAAAGTGTAAATAAATATACTTTACAACATTAAATTAAGGCCAAATTAGGTCTATCTAGCTTAGAAAGGTCCAAAATCCCATGTGAATGTGTACAACACATTGCACCACTAGATTAGGTCCATTTAGTTTACAAGCCTCCTAAATTTAATGTGAAGGTGTGTTGGGTAAAAATTATGTAATCCCTTTTAACAAATTACAAAACCTAATTCAGCCACAATTGTGTGAGATACAATCTCTCCTCTCAGAAAGGGGAGACACCCTTCTTATTGCTTATTGAAACTAAGTAAAACTAATTAAGTATTCAAAATGATGTACACTACGATAAAAGATGGGGGTGTGTCACATTCATAATTCTCTCTTTTTTCAGAGAATGTGTTTTACAATGCTTCATAGTTTTAAGTTCTTGATTTGATACAACTTCAAACTAAAAACAAAGTAGTAATTCCAATATTCTTATCTTGTCAAAGCAAAGAAGAATAATACCAGCATGATAATGATAAATGATAAAACAAGAAAACTCATGAAGGCACAAAGTCATTTCATATCTTTCACCAATGAATCCTTTGAGATATGTGACCAACATTGTATTAGAAGCAAAAATTCTTCTAGATACTCCATGATAGATCCAAGAATAACATGAATAAATACAAGCACAAAGTCTTGTAGAGAATTCACCAATAGTATTCAATCAATATCATAAATTTGAATAAAAGAGTGTAACACAAAGTTTACACAGATTTACTCAAAGCCCTTTAGATCTCAATGACTAATCACTACTAATCTCAATCAAATCCAAAAGATAATTGATTCCAACACAAATTTTGGTATGCAAATCACTTCTTTATTGATCAAAATAGATTCACAAAGATGAACAAAAAGTTTCATGTATTTTCTTCTCAAATGGACAACACTTTGTTGCCAAAGATAAAAGGTAAAAATTACAATAGAATCCTTTTTTATTTATAGATGAGAGAGGAGAGTAAATCTAGAAAAAGCAAATGAGAAAATCTAGGAAAATCTAACCTAACTGGTTGGCTTATTCAAAAAATGTTGTCCATAAATATAGGAGAACATATTTCTTTTGCATGTAATTAGATTTTGCAAAATGACATGTAAAATGTCAAAACTTATTTACATAAAGAATGAAAAATGCTAAAACTGGGAAATCTAATCTAAGGAAAAGTTTGGCCTTCTTCAACATCTTTCTCGATGAAAAATTCATGATGACATGCACTTCATCACTTTCTGGCATTGGAGTGTACTTTGGAGATGACGAGGATTCTTGAGATTAACTCCTCCGATGAGATTGAAGACTTTCTAATTCCTTCCAAATCTAAAATAAGATGGAAATCCATCATTTTTTTCATTGAAGCTATTGAGAAAGCTTCTTCTTCAAATTCTTCTTGGCGCTAAAAATCAACACTTTAGCATATTAAAGGACTTGGATAGTTTCATGTAAAAGTGGTGAAAAATGAAGCTTTTACATGTCATATGTAATAGTAGTGAAAAATGGAGCTTTTACATGTCATATGTAAGAGCGGTGAAAAATAGAGCTTCTACATGAAATATGTAAGAGTAGTGAAAAAAAAAGCTTCTGCATATAATATGTAAGTGCAGTGAAAAACAAAACTTCTACATGTAATATGTAAGAGCAGTGAAAAAAAAGTTTTTACATGTGACTTGTGGTTTGAGATGTAGAAGCACTAAAATACCCCGCTCCTACATGTGCTAGAAAATGACTAAGGCATGAAATATGTAAGAGCGGTGAAAAATAAAGCTCCTACATGTGACTTGTGGTTTGAGATGTAGAAGTGCTAAAATACTCTGCTCCTACATGTTCCAGAAAATGACTAAGGCATGAAATATGTAAGAGTGGTGAAAATTAGAGCTCCTACATGTGACTTGTGGTTTGAGATGTAGAAGAGCTAAAAAACCCCTGCTCCTACATGTGCTAGAAAATGACTAAGGCATGAAATATGTAAGAGCGGTGAAAAACAGAGCTCCTACATGTGACTTGTGGTTTGAGATGTAGAAGCACTAAAAAACCCCACTCCTACATGTGCCAAAAAAAAACTAAGGAATGCCATATGTAAGAGTAGTAAAAAATAGAGCTCCTACATGTAATATGTAAAAGCACTAAAAATCAACACTCCTACATGTGCAAAAAAAATTCTAACTCCCAAAACTGAATTTTCACAATTTGGTTTAAAATGCAAATTTTGACAAACTAACAAAGATTAATGCTCAAAATGAATTTTTGAGGATGGGGGACCACGCCTGAGGACCAATGCAATTTTCCTCATTTTACGTTCTTAGAGTATGTGGGATACAAAAAAGACAAGTTTTGTAAGGGTTATCCCTCGAATTGAGTGTGTTGAATTTGAGGATAACAACTGGCTCTAGCTTGGGAGCTTCCTTTGATCATTCTTTGAAACAAATGAAGAGAGAAGAACTTTAGAATCCAAGTTCCTTTATCCATCCATTGGGAAATAGAGTCAAGCATGACTAACACAAAGAAAATCTACGAAAAAGAAGATGCAAACTTATGCAAATGCACTTATTGAAAAGGTAAAAACCTACCTAATTAAAACTAGCCATCAATGAAACCTTCTCAAATGAAACCATTCACAGGTTCAAAAAAATAGCTGCATTTCTTCAATAGCTTGCAATGCCTTCCATGATCATTAGTAGCTACATGTAAATGAAGTTGAGGCATTGCTTCTTGAAAGAGATGAATAGGTTCAGCTACCTCAAAATATATCAGATATACTGCTGCTCCAAAATGAATCATTAAATTCAAACTGCTCCTGTGCATCTACAAATACATATTTAGCTGCATCCTCAAGTTTATCTTCACACTTAGGTACAAGTGGAACCTTTGTCTTCCCATTGGCCTCCAACCAAGTAAGATGCCTTATGGTATATCCCCTCTATCAGTCAAAGATTGAATACTTCTTACCAGTTGCTACTTGAACAACTGATTCATCAACCATGGCAACCTCATGTAGATTGGAATGATCTCCTTCATGTGATTTAGATGAAGATATGATTACACTACATACCTCAATATGTTGTTTACCATCTTCAGACTTAGTTAAATCTGAATTATTTATAAGGTCCTAATCATGCCTTTGGGAAGTTCTTTTATGCAACACGTGTTCAAGTTCATGACCTCAAAACACAAATGCATTCTTTTCAACTTGACCGAGACCTTCATGCATCTCCATATTTTCAGATCTCAAGACAAGATTGTCTCCATTCACTTGAACTTCATCAAAATGACATTCATCCTTCTTCTTTTCATCAATGGCTTTTTGAGACTGCATAAACTAGAATTGGGAGTCACCAGCTATGTCTACTTCATTTTCCTAGAAGAGAATAGTGAGAACACTTGGATTGGAGTCAGGATGCTTCGCTACTACTTTTACTAATGGTGCCTCAAGATCAAGCCTCTTCAAAGGTGAAGATAACTCATGTTGATTCCCAACAACAAAATTATGAGTAGTATTTGAAAGTGACCTCCCTGGTACATCCTTGCGAGGCACAAAAAACACACCTTGAGATAGCTGCTTTTTGAGGACAAGTAGCTCATTTGCCAACCTTTGCATCATAGGATCTGTCCTTATGATGGAAGAAAATAACTCCAAAGAAGGGATTTCTTTAGATTCATTTGATTCAATTTTTATTTTCCCAACAAGAATGAGATCATCTTCAATTTTTGCTGCCAAGGTTTGCAGAATTGCAAGAGTAGTTGGGGCTGCTCTTCTCAATAGGAAACCAACCTTAGGAACTTGAGAATTTATAAAGAAAATTTTCAAAATATCAGCTATAGGTTGTGCAATAGTTGGAATTCTCCATGTCAACTTGTTGAAGTGAGCAATGAACGCGCGCGCATAGGCATGTGAGATTCCTTCTTCAACTAGGTGAATTGAGCCTACAAAACATGAGCGTCTTCAAGAGGTTTGAACCTTTCTTCAAACTTGGATATGATAATTTCCAAGTTTGTGATGGTATGTGGTGCTAGATGATAAAACCAATCTATAGTGACACCTTGAAGAGTCTCCAAAAACAACCTTATAGATTCATCTTCATGTTCAACACCATGAACTTCACAAGCGATGTAGGAAGAAGCAACGTGCTCATCAGGATGTTGTTGTCCATCACCAAAGAACTTTGAAAAGTTCTCCTGTGAGCCTTTAGGAATAGCATGTAGGGGTAGAGCTAGACTCAAAGGACCAAAAGCATTTCCCCAAGGACCTTGAGCAACCATTTACATGTCCTTGGTGAAAGCTTGAAAAAATTATAAGAAAATAAATTACAATGAAAAAGGGCATGGGTATGCTTCAAATGAAAGTGTGAGGCTTTTAAATTTGTATCGTGTCCATAACGAAATCTCCAAAAAAATGTTGGGTGAAAATTATGTAATCCCTTTTAACAGATTACAAAACCTAATTTCAGCCACAATTGTGTGAGATACAATCTCTCCTCTTAGAAAGGGGGGGCACCCTTCTTAATGCTTATTGAAAATAAGTAAAACTAATTAAGTATTCACAATTATGTACACTACGATAAAAGATGGGGGTGTGTCAAATTCATAATTCTCTCTTTTTTTAGAGAATATTTTTTTACAATGCTTCACGGTTTTAAGTTCCTGATTTGATACAACTTCAAACTAAAAACAAAGCAATAATTCCAATATTCTTATCTTGTCAAATCAAAGATTAAGAATACCAGCATGATAATGATAAATGATAAAACAAGAAAACTCATGAAGGCACAAAGTCGTTTCGTAGCTTTCACCAATGAATCCTATGTAACCAATGTTGTATTAGAAGCATAAAGTCTTCTAGATACTCCATGATATATCCAAGAAAAACATGAATAAATAAAAGCACAAAGTCTTGTAGAGAATTCACCAACAATATTCAATCAATATCATAAATTTGAATAAAAGAGTGTAACACAAAGTTTACACAGATTTACTCAAAGCCCTTTAGATCTCAATCAAATCCAAAAGATAATCAATTCCAACACAAAGTTTGGTATGCAACTCACTTCTTTATTGATCAAAATAGATTCAAAAAGATGAACACAAAGTTTCATGTGTTTGCTTCTCAAATGGACAACACTTCATTGCCAAAGATAAAAGGTAAAAAAATTGCAATAGAATCCTCTCTTATTTATAGATGAGAGAGGAGAGTAAATCTAGGAAAATCTCACCTAACTAGTTGACTTATTAAAAAAATGTTTTCCATAAATGTAGGAGAACATATTTGTTTTACATGTAATTACATTTTGCAAAATGACATGTGAAATGTCAAAACTTATTTACATAAAGCATGAAAAATGCTAAAACTGGGAAATCTAATCTAAGGAAAATTTTGGCCTTCTTCAACATCTTTCTCCATGAAAACTTCATGATGACTTGCACTTCATCACTATCTGGCGTTGGAGTGTACTTTGGAGATGGGGATTCTTGAGATTAACTCCTTTAATGAGATTGAATCCTTTCTGATGCCTTTCAAATCTAAAATAAGCTGGAAATCCATCATTTTGTTCATTGAAGCTATTGAGAAATCTTTGTCTTCAAATTCTTCTTGGCTCTAAAAATCAACACTTCAGCATATTAAAGGACTTAGATAGTTTCATGTAAAAGCAGTGAAAAATAGAGTTTTTACATGTCATATGTAAAAGCGATGAAAAAAAAAGCTTTTGCATGTAATATGTAAGAGCAATGAAAAACAGAGCTTCTACATGAAATATGTAAGAGCGATGAAAAAAAAAAGCTTCTGCATGTAATATGTAAGAGTGGTGAAAAATAAAGCTTCTACATGTAATATGTAAGAGCAGTGAAAAAAAAAACTTCTACATGTGACTTGTGGTTTGAGATGTAGAAGCGCTAAAAAACCTCGCTCCAGATGTGCTAGAAAATAACTAAGGCATGAAATATGTAAGAGCGGTGAATAACAGAGCTCCTACATGTGACTTGTGGTTTGAGATGTAGAAGCGCTAAAAATCCTTGCTCCTTCATGTGCCGGAAAATGACTAAGGCATGAAATATGTAAGAGTGATGAAAAATAGAGCTCCTACATATGACTTGTGGTTTAAGATGTAGAAGCACTAAAAAAACCTCGCTCCTACATGTGATAGAAAATGACTAAGGCATGAAATATGTAAGAGTAGTGAAAAATAGAGCTCCTACATGTGACTTGTGGTTTGAGATGTAGAAGCGCTAAAAAGTCCCCCTCCTACATGTGCCAGAAAATGACTAAGGCATGAAATATGTAAGAGTAGTGAAAAATAGAGCTCCATGTAATATGCAAAAGTGCTAAAAATCAGCACTCCTATATGTGCAGAAAATTTTCTAACTCCCAAAATTGAATTTTCACAACTTGGTTTAAAATGCGAATTTCGACGAACTAACAAAGGTTAATGCTTAGAATGATTTTTTGAGGATGGGGTACAACGCATGAGGACCAATGCAATTTTCCTTGTTTTACATGCTTAAAGTATGTGGGCTATAAAACATACAAGTTTCATATGGGTTATCCCTCAAATTGAGCGCACTGAATTCAAGGATAACAAGGTGTAAATAAATACACTTTACAACACTAAATTAAGACAAAATTAAGTCAATTTAGCTTAAAAAGGGTCCAAGACCTAATTTGGATGTGTAAAACACCTCACAACACTAGATCAAGGTGACATCAAGTCCAATTTACCATTAATTATTTCCAAATTAAGTTGAAAATGTACACGGTGACATTTTTCAACACTACATTTAGTCCCCACTTTAGTGAGAGGATGAACTTGCTTCAAACTCACACTAAAGTAGACATTCAAGAGGGGTCCAAATGTACCAATGCGAATGGTCTAGGATAACAAAGATCGAGGAAGCGATCAAGCCCCCAGGGTCCAAGATCCTACACCAAACCGATATGAGCAAAAAAAGACACACACAAGGTGTATGATATGCAACATTAAGATATGTAAACATGCAATGTCAATGAATAAAAGCAAGAAAAATGAGTAAAAATAAAATTGAGGTGGATCAAGCTTTGATTGTTTGTCCAACATGATGTGGATCGTATCTAAGCTATTTTTTCAAAAAATGCATGCTCACTTTAAGGCAATCGAACTTGAGGTTGTCCATTGGGTGAGAAATCCAGGAAGGTCAGAAACATACACTCATGGCTGGTATGTGCTCACACACACACACGAGTGGCTAAAGGAAAGTCATGCCCTTGTTTGACTTCCCATCAAACCATACCAAAATTATACCTCCTAATAAATTTTATAATTCTCCATGCAAAAATGATTTTTGAGCTTCATGAGGCAAGCAAAGCTTCATATGCTTGGAGCTCATGAACAAACAAGATGGCTCAACAGGCATGCAAAGTGTGTTATTCAAGGTGGCCATATAATAGTTGTTGTAAATGCAAAATAGTGTAAGGTATGTTCAAAGGGATTTTTCTTATTTCATGCAAGGTCTTTTCTTAGGGAACATTGTGCCTAGTATCTCCAAGAGAGGACAAGTCAAAGAAATTTCACACTCTCAGAGGAAATCAAACTCAATGAAACCACCCAAAAAGAACGCGTCGTAGGAAAAAAGAAAATCGCACAATGAAACATGAGTGTCGATGTATCCCCCCACTTTAAAGTGGTGGCTAACACCATTGCTATGAGAAATTTCTGTAAAGTAGAGGAAGATATTGGAGCTTATTTGGAAAGCCTTGTGCCAAGTCATATCTTTCTGAATCAAACTACATCATGAATAAGTATGTCACATGTGAGTCAACTTAAGGCATGTCGTCCACATCCCAAGCTTTCTCTTATATGTACATGAAAGGTGATCAACTAGGAAAAAGAGACAATGACAATTGACATACAAGGACAAGGCTACTTAACCCCTTTCCCCCACTTAGTGCAGGAAAAGGATGAGTCGAATAGGATGAACGTAAGTATTAGTTAGAGGAATTAGGTGTTTCAACGCAAGAAAGAGCACCACAATCCTTAAGATGTTGAATTTTGTTACTCAAAGCTTTACATTCATTAGTAGAATGACCATGAATTATATGATATGCACAAAATGAATTCTTGTAGTAAAAAAAATTTTGTGTTCTTGGAGGGAGGGATATCAAACGATCTTGGAGGATTCTCGACAAGATACTCTCTTGATAGATGTTTCTTTTTGTGCACAAGATTTTGAACAAACACTAAATGATAAGGCTTTAGATGAAAATGGAGATAAGGGAGGCAAACCTAGATCTTTCTTGAAAGAGTATGGTATGTTGGTTTGCTTCATGTGTTCATTATATCCATGTGTAGGAGGGAGATTGTATCCGACACTATAACAATCTTCCAAGTCAGATGAAGGGGGTTTATGCTTCTGAGAAGGGTTGGTTTCTTCATGAGAACACAAATCCTTTTTAAAGTTATGCATTGTCCCCTCATGAAGGATGGGAATTAGATATCCCCCATCACTATCATGGGGTAATCTTGTTGACATAGAACCAAGTTGAGCAAATGAAACACAAGGTTGTTTTTGTTGTGAGATTTTGCACTCTCCCCTAAAGGAGGGTATAGAATCTATTGAACTACAATCATCACTAAAATTTGTTTCTGAAAATGAATCATTGGTATATGACTCTTTAGACTTTGAAGGTGATATTTTGGATTCCTTATTGAAATGAGGCATAAAATATAACGACCCCCAATTATCACTAAATAGTTTAGGATTAACATCCACTTGTTTAGGATCAACTTTTGATCTTGGAATGAAAGTATTAGGGGAGTTGAAAGTGTTGTGATCATATGATTCATAGATTTTTTCATCTACTTCAATTGTGTATATCTTGTTGTTGTATTCAAATTTCACTATACAGTAGGGAGTAGATGGGACTCCTTTCATAGCATGAATCCATGGTCTCCCTAGGAGAAGATGGTATGAAAGAGGTCCTGGCATGATATGGATAGGGGTAGGCAAGACTACAAGTCCAACTTCAATAGGTAATGTGATCATTCCTAGCGGTTTCCTATTAACATTGTCAAAGCCATGAATATGATCATCATTAAGTTGAATAAACCTCTTGTCCAAGCCAATTTTTCTAGGAGGTCAATGCTACAAACTGTAATGCCCTTCGTGCAAACCCCAGAGAACACACACAATGCAAATAATTTTTTTTTGTAAAACAATTAAGTTAAACATACAATACATTAACCATAAACACATAACATATTACATCACATTATCGCACTTAGTTCTCTGGGGCACGCGAGGTTACATTGCAACAACTAAATGGAAATAAAAGATAATGATAAACCACGTAACCAATTATATTATAATAACCATGAATAAATGTACATCCATGAACCAAGAGCAAGAATATTAACATACCACATAATACAATCATATGAATCTCATCAAATAAAGTTACATAGAATCCTAACTATCACATCATTGTTATAATATTACATTACAATCTCTTGATATAAGAATTACAATGAATTTCCCAAACATGTGGGATGATACAAATTACAATGATAATTGAATTTACAAATGATCCTCCAGAACAAACTCCAACTGCATAAATGTTGCGAACAAAAGACATTGATGGGGAACCCAACGGGTGCGGAGCACATTCTGCCCAACCATGTGAATTAAAGTTAACTCACCCCCCGTGCTCAGAGGTGACAATGAAGTTAACTCGACCATGAATGTCAAACCGACTCCATGAACAACGATTACAAACTCAAAAACAAGTTCAAAGATTACAATGACATACCCAACAACATTCATGAGTCAATCATACTAGGATAAAGCTATGAAACTCATCACAATTAAACAGAGCAATAGCAATTAACAAGTCTCCAAAGAACATTCATAAATCACTCTCACAAGAATATGAATCAACAATGGGAGTACAAAACCAAAGAAGATTGATACAACATCCAAAATCCAAAATACATTTCCAAAGGCAATAAGCAACAAGGCAAACAAGTGGTCTAGTGGAGAGTGTCATTGCATAGCTCTCATGGGATCTCCTGGCTCTTCCTCCAACTTGAGGCGCCAACACCCATCTATGGATCTCCTGGCTCTTCCTCCTACTTGAGGCGCCGACACCATAGGGTAGCTCATGCGGAGTCGATAATCTCTCATGAAGACGAGATTATGACTTTTCCGACCAAGACCTTCTGAGTCTATCATTAGTCTATGACAACCCTAATGCATAGACGAGGAATCCAATATTTATTATCTTGTGTGTTTTACTACCCTTCCCCCTAAATTCTATTTTTAGGTTATCACTTGTTTAACTACTCTTACGTGGGTTCTCCTGTGCACTTCCTCTTAACCGAGGCGCCGGCCCCCACGAAGAGCCACTCTCCCTACGACCCCTAGCAAAAACCGAAATAAGGCAAGGGTTGTACCATCAAGTATAAGGCATATAACACAAAACAAGACATGCGAGGCAAATCCATCTCGTGATCACTCAAAATCACAATGACCACAATCTCGTACAACCCTTCCAATTAAAGATGTTAAACAAAATCATGTAATATTCAAATCCAAAAGGTACAAGGATAAACGTCCAAGGAAATAAATCACGCCTCTAGAACAAGGGTTTGTAAAACAACAGGGTTCCCACATGGACAACACTAACAATAGCCATAACGGAAAAGATGACTCAATTTAATTTTGCAAGACAACACCAAATTTATTGTAATTCATTCTCGATCATTCAATTAAATTAATCTCACCAATTTACTAATTGTTACAAAAAAAGAATAAACATGAGATTCTCATTTTCAAATATAATGAAATATAACTAACTCAGTATAATCCATTTATACTACGAAATAAACTAATTTTCTGTTTTAAATTATTTGCTCAACAAAAGATAAAATACTGCCCTTTAAAAATATCTACATATAACCATTATTAACATTTTATTTAAAACACAAAAAAATTACATTTTAAAATAGCAATAACATTAAATAAAATAATTATAATTCTATTTAAAATAAAATAAATTATAATTATAATATTTAATAAAATAAATATATACCACTATATATATATATAAATAAATATATATATATATAAATATAAAATTTAATAAAAATTTAAAATACAGAAGAGAGGGCCGACGGCCCAGCTGACTGTCCGCAGGACAGAGAGCAAGTGGGGACTGCAGCGCAATCCCCACGGGCTGATGTGGCAGTCCATGCCACAGGGGGGCGGGGTGGGTACGGTCTGCCGTCCCTCCCCAACCCCATACAATGAAAAATTTCTTTTTTTTTGTTATATTTTTTTAAAACAAACAAAACACAAACTTAAAAAAAAAAACCTCCGTCCGTCCTTGGTATGAATTTCGACGGCCTATTTGGCCATAATAAATTTTTTTTTTTGGTTTCGAAACATAAAAACAAATGAATTCAAATACAAAAGGAATAAATATATATATGTGCATATATATATATATATATATATATACGAAATTTGTGTATATATATATATATACATAAATACATAATTTATATTTAACTGGATAAATCAATATATATAAATTAATGGCACAGATAGACAGGTCGACAAAATTAAATACATGTATAAATTTCTCACATATATACATACACAACAGTATACTCAAGCAATAAAATGAAGGACATTTTTTTTTTTTATAACCAGAGTTTAGAATAATTTTTTTTCTCAGAAGTTAAAGACAGATTTCATTTACAGTCAAATTGAGAAAAAAATAAAATAAAATAAAGACACAGAACATTTTCAAAAGAACAGTTTGATTTCTTCTAATAATCTTCTATTTAATCAAAAGTTTTCTTTCTTTCAGACAATCAACTATATTTATTCATCTGTTTATTTATTTTCCTTTACAAGTAAAAATTAATTCAAACTCATTTCTATTCTTTTTACAGATTCAAAAAAAAATCAAGAGAAGAGAGTGGAACCTGGAGTCCTACGCTCTCGAGAATCTGATGAAGTTCGCTTGATTCTGACAGTCTTCTCGAACAGCTTTCGTTCCTCCTTCAGAATATCGTGCTCAACTTCAAATCTAAAATTCTCTCAGAAACCCTTCCCAAACATGTAGCAATAGATTGACAATTCCTTTTCCCAAAAACTTCAGAAGATTTCTACATTCAAAGACATTATTTTTTTTTTATTTTCTTTTATTTTTCAACTTCTGTTACAATCTTCCCGTGAATGAAAATTCATAATTCTGCAACTAAATAAAATATGCCACTTTCCTTTCGAAACTCTAAAAAAATCTAATATAAAGGAAACTATCTAATTTAATTCCAGCATGTTTCCTTTTTCAATACTTTCTATTCTAAATTTGCTTTTGCAAGTTCTATTTGCTATGCACAAATTTAATTTATTTATTTTCTTTGTTTTATAATTATCTTCAACAGGATAATTTTAATTAAAAAAAACAAAATACAATTTAATATTTAATTAGCACGTGACTTTATAAAATAAAACATTTAAATATTCACATACAAATTAATCTAACATTTTAATAAACAATTATTACCAACATTTAATAAACTAAAACACGACTTATGAAATACCAACATCAATAACATACGACAATACACAAACATGACCCACAAAGAACGACAACAACAAGAACGTGCAATACCATTCAATTCGACGGTTTGACAACATGAGACTCGAGATGACTTCATTGTCACCTCTGTTTCAACATTTAACCGTTGGGCTATTGGTGCTCGCCCTGTCCTGCCGAAGCAGGTGGAATCGAGACTATGTACCTGCAATACCTGCATACAAATGAAGTCGTGTACATGTGCATATATATATATAAAATCAAAGCATTGTATTGTGAGAAGGAATCGCAGCGTAACAGAGCACTCCCAATGAGTGATGGTACACTGTCCTTCATCACATCTATCCTAACAATTATGATATGATTGATAAAATAACATTTCTAAACTAACAATTCATCCCATGACATAATTTATTAAATCACTGCATCATAATATAATTCTGAAAATTAACTAACATCACCAACCACAATGTCATATGAAATAATCATGTCCACAAATGGAATAATAGCATCATCAAATGTCTAACTAACCAAATCAAACAATAATAGTACCATCATAGTATCAATGTATCAAATCAAAGCATAAAAACTACTGAGTCCAACTAGCAACTAGGAGGGTTATTACATCCTCCCCCCCTTAGGTCTGGCTTACTCCTGGAAGCCAGTAAACAAGGGTAGGATTCTCTGATACGGGAAGCATCCTCCCATGTCGCTAAAGTCTCATCATTGGGATCCCACTGGACCCTGACCTGCTCAATATCCCTGCCTCTGAGAACGAGTCTCCTGTGCTGCACCATGGCCATGGGCTCTAGAGCTAGCTGCCCGTCCTCGACCTGTAGAGCATTCCAATCAAGTACATGAGTAACATCAGGAAAATAAGGCCTAAGGACAGAAACATGAAACACATCGTGAATCCGCGACAGACTAGGTGGCAAGGCAAAGCGATAGGCAACAGGACCAATACGCTCTAACACCTCGAACGGACCCACAAAACGAGGTGCAAGCTTAGAACCCTTTCCATAACGAATAGGGCTTTTCCGAGGATGAACTCGAAGAAACACTCGATCACCTACTGCAAACTATCGATCAACTCTGTGTGCATCAGCAAACTTCTTCTGCCTGTCCTGAGCCGCTACAAGATGCTCTCGGATGCGAGCTACCTGCTGCTCCATATCACGAAGCATCTCAGGTCCAAGAAGAACCCTGTCCTCTAATCGATCCCAACTCAAAGGGGTACGACAAGGATGACCATATAAAGCTTGAAATGGAGCCATGCCAATCGAACTATGATAACCATTGTTATAGGAAAACTCAACCAAATGCAGATAATCTTCCCAACAAGATTGTTGGTCCATGACATACACGCGAAGCATATCCTCAAGCACCTGATTGACTCTCTCAGTCTGACCATCTATCTCAGGATGGTAGGCAGAACTAAAATTCAACTTAGTCCCTAAGGACCGCTACAAAGATGTCCATAACGCAGATGTGAATACCGAATCTCTGTCAGAAATAATCCTATGCGGTATCCCATGTAATCAAACAATGTCTTCCATGAACACCCTAGCCACCACAGAAGCAGTATAGGAAGATCGAATGAGAGAGAAATGGGCTACCTTGGTCAACCTGTCAACAATGACCATGATAGTGTCGTGTCGCCTGGAAGACATAGGCAACCCGACAATGAAATCCATAGAAATAATGTCCCACTTCCACTCTGGAACAAGATGAGGCTGCAACAAACCTGCCAGATGATGATGCTCGGCCTTAACTCTCTGACATTCTAGACACCTAGCCACAAAATCAGCAATGTCATGCTTCATTCCTGCCCAAAAATATAGTGAGCGAAGATCAGCGTACATTTTCTTAACTCCAGGATGTGCCGAATAAGGAGCCTGATGAGCTTCAGTCATGATTAGGGTGCGAAGATCCTCTGCAGGAGGCACATACATTTGGCCTCCATAACGCAAAACACCATCCGAATCCAAAGAGTAACCAGAAAATTTTCCTTCCAATGCTCTGCCCGACTCAATCTCTGATTTCACTGCTTGATACCAATCATCTGAGGAAAGAGCTGCAAGGATTTGACTCTTCAAATCAACCTCAAGAGCCACAGCAGAAATCTAATGCTTGCGTCTACTCAACGCATCTACCACCACATTCTCTTTGCCTTGAATATACTTCACTTCAAAATCATATTCGCACAAGAATTCCATCCACCTTCTCTGCCTTGCATTCAGGTTCGGCTGCGTAAAGATGTATTGCAGACTACGATGATCTGTATGCAACTCGAACTGATGACCAAGGAGAAAGTGTCGCCACCTTACCAAGGCATGCACAACTGCGGCTAACTCCAAGTCATGAGTGGGGTAATTAAGTTCATGATCCTTTAGTTTCTGTGATTCATAAGCAATCACTCGCCCTTCCTGCATCAACACAGCCCCTAAGCCTTCCAAAGAAGCATCCGTACAAACCACAAAATCCCCTGTCGGATCTGGTACCGCTAAGATTGGAGCACTAGTCAGCTTGTCCTTCAGAGTTTGGAAAGCTAACTGACACTGATCTGACCAAAGAAACTTCCTTCCCTTCCTCTAGAGGGAGGTGATAGGATGTGCCAACCTCGAAAAGCCTTGGACAAACCACCTATAATATCCTGTAAGTTCCATGAAGCTGCGAACTTCTGAGACATTTGTGGGTGCGGGCGAATCCACAATGGCCTGAATCTTTGCAGGATCAACAGAGATTCCATCACCTGAAATTACATGGCCCAAATACTAAACTTCAGTCTTATAAAAGTCACACTTTGCCAAGTTGGCAAACAACTGATTGTCCCTTAAGCACTGTAACACCTGCTTTAGATGTTCCTCATGTTCCTCCATAGACCTAGAATAAATCAGAATGTCATCGAGAAACACAAGGACAAATCTATCCAAGTATGTTCGGAACAATCCATTCATTAAGCTCATAAAGACTGAAGGTGCATTCGTTAACCCGAACGGCATCACAGTGAACTCGTAATGTCCATATCGAGTACGAAAGGCTGTTTTGTGAATATCTGGATCTCAATCCTCAACTGATGGTATCCCGATTTGAGATCAATCTTAGAGAACACCTTTGCCCCTTTTATTTGATCAAAAAGATCATCAATTCTGGGTAGAGGATATCGGTTCTTCACTGTTACCTTGTTCAACTGTCTGTAGTCAATACACAAGCGAAGAGAACCATCCTTCTTCTTCACGAATATCATAGGTGCTCCCCAAGGGGAAACACTTGGGCAGATAAAGCCCTTAGCCAACAATTCTTCTAGCTGCAGACGGAGTTCCTGAAGTTCCTGCGTTGTCATCCGATACGAAGCTCGAGATATTGGCTCAACTCCCGGTACCAGATCAATCCTGAAGTCTATATCTCACTTAGGCGGCATACCGGGTATTTCTTCTAGAAACACATCAGAAAAATCCTTAAGGAGAGGGTACTGATCCAACGACACCCCTCGACTATCCTCTGACTCCAAGTCACTCATAGATACTGCAAAGAGCTGAAAACCCTGCTGGAAGCACCTTTTAAGTTGCATGGCAGAGATCATTCGCAAAGAAATGGGTCTTTGAACACCCACGATCTCCACCTCCTTTCTAGAGTCATCTAAGCACCGCACTACTTTACGGTGACAGTCGATCATAGCACGGTGTGCACTCAACCAATCCATGCCCAAGACGACATCATATGAGCCAAGTGGTAGGATTCTGAGGTCTACTTTGGTTGACAAATCCCCTATGCTCAAACTACAATCCTGCACAAGCTTCTCTACAACGAGCTTTGACCCTGAAGCCAATTCAACTTGCCATTTCATGCCTTGACTAGTTGCCACCAGTCCACATCACTCAACCACTAAAGGATATATAAAGGAATCAGATGCACCGAAATCAAAAAGTATAGAAATGCTAGAATCATGTAACACACCTGAAGTCTCAATGACGGTGCTTTGGTGGTCTGCCTACCGATTATCCACTGCAGCAAAAACACGATGAGATCTCCCTGCATCACCTACTGTCGGCTCTGATCCAGCTGGCCTCTAATTAAAACCTGAAGTGTTCTTCTGAGGACACAATCTGGCAATGTGCCCTTGCTGACCATAAGAGTAACACCCAGTACCCCTGCCAAAACCTCTGCCCCCTGATGGAGCATTTGACTGCTGGAAGCTCCCTCGACTCGGCCCTGACTGGAAGCTAGGTGCAGGCTGTACAAAACGTTCCTACCAAACTTGGTTCCTGTTCCTGTTCTGATCCTTGCGAAACTGCTAATTGCCACCCTGTGAAGATTGGAAGTTTTTCTGTCTCGACTGCTGCTGCTGCTGATGACCCCCTTTCGAGGGTTGAAACCTATTTCTGGAAGATCCTGCTCCCTGAGACTGACCTCCATGAGTGCTAAAACCTTGAGTAGGTGCACTGCCAATCTGCACTCCAATGTGGCCACCCAAGGCCATGGCCAAATTCTCCTCCACCAAGCGAGCCTTTTCAACTGCCATTTCCATTGTCTTCGGCTCAAAGACTCGCACTCCACCACTGATGTGGGCATTAAGGCCCCAAACAAAGTGTTGTACCAACATGCCTTCATCGTGGCTAATCCTTGCATACTGCTTCAACTCATAGAAGCACCGCTCATACTGTTCCACTGACATAGACAACTGCTTGAGATCATGAAACTCGTCAGCCCTGCGCTACCTCCAATGGTCTGAGAGAAAACGAGCCCTGAACCTATCCAGGAATAATTCCCAAGTGACCAAACTGATATCAAGGTGCAGTTTTTATTCCTCAAGACGCCACCAGGTAGACGCAAAACCTTGAAGGTGCATAACCGCACACCGAGCCTTGGTATTGCTACCGTAGGGATGCATGGCAAAGCAACGCTCTAAGTCAATTAGCTAAGTTTCGGCTTCTATTCCTCCTCCCGAACCATCAAATGTCAGTGGGTGAGCTCTCAACAAATCCCTCATATGGCCTGCTATGACTGCATCCTGAACCACATCTGTATCCCTTCGCCTTGGCGACCTTTCTCTCTCCTTTTCAATCTGCGGCTCCTCCTCTGGCCTGGGTCCCAAACGAGCCAGAATCTCTCTAAGAATGTGCTATAACGGACCGTCCAATCCAGGTTGTCCTGGGTTCTGACCACCTGACAGATTACTGTGAAGACTCGGTTGTTCCTCATGCTCAGAACCATGAGAACTAGGAACTGAGGGACTTCGCCGACTTGCTCCACGACCAGCACCACGGCCTCTTGCTCGGCCAGATCCTCTACCTCGAGGCATATTTCTGCACAACAAGATAAAGGTACAAATAAGCTCAAGAGTTCAAATGTGAGGTTTCCTAATGGACCTAACTACCCAGAGACCCCAGCGTTTGCAAACCTGGCTCTAATACCAAGTTGTAACGCCTGTCGTGCGAACCCCAGAGAACACACACAATGCAAATAATTTTTTTTTGTAAAACAATTAAGTTAAACATACAATACATTAACCATAAACACAACATATTACATCACATTATCACACTTAGTTCTCTGGGGCACGCGAGGTTACATTGCAACAACTAAACGAAAATAAAAGATAATGATAAACCACGTAACCAATTATATTATAATAACCATGAATAAATGTACATCCATGAACCAAGAGCAAGAATATTAACATACCACATAATACAATCATATGAATCTCATCAAATGAAATTACATAGAATCCTAACTATCACATCATTGTTATAATATTACATTACAATCTCTTGATATAAGAATTACAATGAATTTCCAAAACATGTGGGATGATACAAATTACAATGATAATTGAATTTACAAATGATCCTCCAGAACAAACTCCAACTGCAGAAATGCTACGAACAAAGGACGCTGATGGGGAACCCAACGGGTGCGGAGCACGTTCCGCCCAACCATGTGAATTAAAGTTAACTCACCCCCCGTGCTCAGAGGTGACAATGAAGTTAACTCGACCATGAATGTCAAACCGACTCCATGAACAACGATTACAAACTCAAAAACAAGTTCAAAGATTACAATGACATACCCAACAACATTCACAAGTCAATCATACTAAGATAAAGCTATGAAACTCACCACAATTAAACCAAGCAATAGCAATTAACAAGTCTCCAAAGAACATTCATAAATCACTCTCACAAGAATATGAATCAACAATAGGAGTACAAAACCAAAGAAGATTGATACAACTTCCAAAATCCAAAATACATTTCCAGAGGCAATAAGCAACAAGGCAAACAAGTGGTCTAGTGGAGAGTGTCATTGCATAGCTCTCATGGGATCTCCTGGCTCTTCCTCCAACTTGAGGCGCCAACACCCATCTATGGATCTCCTGGCTCTTCCTCCTACTTGAGGCGCCGGCACCATAGGGTAGCTCATGCAGAGTCGATAACCTCTCATGAAGATGAGATTATGACTTTGCCGACCATGGCCTTCTCAGTCTATCATTAGTCTATGACAGCCCTAATGCATAGATGAGGAATCCAATATTTATTATCTTGTGTGTTTTACTACCCTTCCCCCTAAATTCTATTTTTAGGTTATCACTTGTTTAACTACTCTTACATGGGTTCTCCTGTGCACTTCCTCTTAACCGAGGTGCCGACCCCCACGAAGAGCCACTCTCCCTACGACCCCTAACAGAAACCAAAATAAGGCAAGGGTTGTACCATCAAGTATAAGGCATATAACACAAAACAAGACATGCGAGGCAAATCCATCTCGCGATCACTCAAAATCACAATGACCGCAATCTCGTACAACCCTTCCAATTAAAGATGTTAAACAAAATCATGTAATATTCAAATCCAAAAGGTACAAGGATAAACGTCCAAGGAAATAAATCACGCCTCTAGAACAAGGGTTTGTAAAACAACAGGGTTCCCACATGGACAACACTAACAATAGCCATAACGGAAAAGATGACTCAATTTAATTTTGCAAGACAACACCAAATTTATTGTAATTCATTCTCGATCATTCAATTAAATTAATCTCACCAATTTACTAATTGTTACAAAAAAAGAATAAACATGAGATTCTCATTTTCAAATATAATGAAATATAACTAACTCAGTATAATCCATTTATACTACGAAATAAACTAATTTTCTGTTTTAAATTATTTGCTCAACAAAAGATAAAATACTGCCCTTTAAAAATATCTACATATAACCATTATTAACATTTTATTTAAAACACAAAAAAATTACATTTTAAAATAGCAATAACATTAAATAAAATAATTATAATTCTATTTAAAATAAAATAAATTATAATTATAATATTTAATAAAATAAATATATACCACTATATATATATATAAATAAATAAATATATACGGGCTGATGTGGCAGTCCATGCCACAGGGGGGGGGTGGGTACGGTCTGCCGTCCCTCCCCAACCCCATACAATGAAAAATTTCTTTTTTTTGTTATATTTTTAAAACAAACAAAACACAAACTTTAAAAAAAAAACCTCCGTCCCCCTGCAGTTTCCTATTCGGCCATAATAATTTTTTTTTTTTGGTTTCGAAACATAAAAACAAATGAATTCAAATACAAAAGGAATAAATATATATATGTGCATATATATATATACGAAATTTGTGTATATATATATACATATATATATATATATAATTTATATTTAACTGGATAAATCAATATATATAAATTAATGGCACAGATAGATAGGTCAACATAATTAAATACATGTATAAATTTCTCACATATATACATACACAGCAGTATACTCAAGCAATAAAATGAAGGACATTTTTTTTTTTATATAACCAGAGTTTAGAATAATTTTTTTTCTCAGAATTTAAAGACAGATTTCATTTACAGTCAAATTGAGAAAAAAATAAAATAAAATAAAGACACGAAACATTTTCAAAAGAACAGTTTGATTTCTTCTAATAATCTTCTATTTAATCAAAAATTTTCTTTCTTTCAGACAATCAACTATATTTATTCATCTGTTTATTTATTTTCCTTTACAAGTAAAAATTAATTCAAACTCATTTCTATTCTTTTTACAGATTCAAAAAAAAATCAAGAGAAGAGAGTGGAACCTGGAGTTCTACGCTCTCGAGAATCTGATGAAGTTCGCTTGATTCCGATAGTCTTCTCGAACAGCTTTCGTTCCTCCTTCAGAATATCGTGCTCAACTTCAAATCTAAAATTCTCTCAGAAACCCTTCCCAAACATGTAGCAATAGATTGACAATTCCTTTTCCCGAAAACTTCAGAAGATTTCTACATTCGAAGACATTTTTTTTATTTTTTTCTTTTATTTTTCAACTTCTGTTACAATCTTCTCGTGAATGAAAATTCATAATTCTGCAACTAAATAAAATATGCCACTTTCCTTTCGTAACTCTAAAAAAATCTAATATAAAGGAAACTATCTAATTTAATTCCAGCATGTTTCCTTTTTCAATACTTTCTATTCTAAATCTGCTTTTGCAAGTTCTATTTGCTATGCACAAATTTAATTTATTTATTTTCTTTGTTTTATAATTATCTTCAACAGGATAATTTTAATTAAAAAAAACAAAATACAATTTAATATTTAATTAGCACGTGACTTTATAAAATAAAACATTTAAATATTCACATACAAATTAATCTAACATTTTAATAAACAATTATTACCAACATTTAATAAACTAAAACACGACTTATGAAATACCAACATCAATAACATACGACAATACACAAACATGACCCACAAAGAACGACAACAACAAGAACGTGCAATACCATTCAATTCGACGGTTTGACAACATGAGACTCAAGATGACTTCATTGTCACCTCTATTTCAACATTTAACCGTTGGGCTATTGGTGCTCGCCCTGTCCTGCCGAAGCAGGTGGAATCGAGACTATGTACCTGCAATACTTGCATACAAACGAAGTCGTGTACATGTGCATATATATATATATAAAATCAAAGCATTGTATTGTGAGAAGGAATCGCAGCGTAACAGAGCACTCGCAATGAGTGATGCTACACTGTCCTTCATCACATCTATTCTAACAATTATGATATGATTGATAAAATAACATTTCTAAACTAACAATTCATCCCATGACATAATTTATTAAATCACTGCATCATAATATAATTCTGAAAATTAACTAACATCACCAACCACAATGTCATATGAAATAATCATGTCCACAAATGGAATAACAGCATCATCAAATGTCTAACTAACCAAATCAAACAATAATAGTACCATCATAGTATCAATGTATCAAATCAAAGCATAAAAACTACTGAGTCCAACTAGCAACTAGGAGGGTTATTACACAAACACTAATTTTTGTTCCATTATCTATGAGAGTGCACTGCCTAACTGCAGTTTCATTAATGATCACCTTTATCATCAAGGCTTCATTTTTATTTTGAATCTCAAGTGAGGTAATTCATGCTTAGGGAATGTGATTTCCGATTGTGTGACTTGAATATGATCAAAGGAAGGTGTTACATTATTCACTTTCATATAGGATTGGATCTCCTCCTTCTTTATTTGCAATATTTCTTGAAATAGACATTTGTATGTAGGTGATAGTTGAATGAGTTGCCATTTAGATATGTTAGCAGGAGTCTTTTTAAGGTCTTCAACACTAGGAACACTATGTTGAGGAAAAGGTAATGAACTGGGAATGACTTGTGGTTGCCTATATGTTTGAGCAACTGTGTTATATCTCGGTTGTTGCAAAACATTGTTGTTGTGAAGTTGCATCATGGATTTCAAGAAAGCTCTTACTTTCTTATGTGATTCACTCATGGGAGGTGACTTAGGAAGTTCACTAATTAAAGGAGATCCAATTTGTGTCTTCATAACCTCAAAAAACTTGTCCCTATTTTCATGATTTCTTAGTGAAGAGGAGTCTAATGTTGCTTCATCAACTTCACCTAAGGAAACCTCATCACATGTGTCAATGTTCAGATTTTCTTGCACCATGATATCCTCCCTAGGAGGAGAGTTGTTAGGAGAACTACAATCCAAATTTTCTTGACATTCAAGGACTGGTTCTTCCATAATGACTTCATTGCAAGTAGGGGAATGATCAATGGTTGAATTTTCTTGCTCAATAAGGGTTTCCCTAGGTGAAGAGGGACAACTAAGATTCTCATGACTTTCACCTATTGTATTTTCTATCATCAAAGTATCTTCTTTATAGCTACGAGAGATACTAGGAGAATAACAAGTATGATTATCATGATCATTTATGACTTGATTCTTTTTTTCCCTAATGCCTTCCAAGTTAGAATGAGTAGGGGAAGGTTCATAAAGAGGTTTGTTATAGATGTTAAATATTTTATCATCTAGCACCAATATGTCCTCATCATTTACAATCTCATCCTCTTCCACTAAATCATTCTCACAAGCAAGGGGAGAATGGAAGCTAGGTAAGGTGATGTTTAGAAATGAGTCTATGATGTCATTCTCTTGTGCTATAATATCTTCCCAAAGGAGATGAGGTGGAGGACAAGTAAGATCTTCATGATTCTCAACAATTGTATTTTCTTTCTCCAAGATACCTTCATCACTAAAAGGAGAGGTATTAGGAGAAGAAAAATTATGATCATCATGGTTATCTATGTTTGTATTCTCTTCTATCACATCATCCTCACAAATAGGAGAGATAGGAGGGGGCGTAGGTTTAAGGCAAGCATCACCATTTTCACTGTCTTGTGCTAAGAGACTCTCATAACTAGGGAATGCATTGAATGAATGACTAACATGCTTATTGGCTAACTTTTTCTTTGAAAACTTGGAAAAGACTGAAAGTAACATTTTTGAACAATAATCTATATAAAATCAAAATGCAATGTAAAGACCTAAAATGTAATGCAATTTTCAGATTTAAAACAAGGTAATTTACTTATTACACTATGCAATGCATGAAATGGTCCAATTTAAGCTAGATTTAATGAAATGCATGTAACAAAAAATCAACCAATTGAAACAACTAACCAATGGCATAAAATAAAAGTGTAAAAAAAGGTTTTAAATGATGTTAAAGGAAATTTCAAATGTGCACTAGGACTGATTCGCCCATGATTGTGAATGAGTCACAATAGGGATTTTTTTCAAAAAATTTCACTTGATTTCTATGCTTTTTATGTTGTATGATCTATAACCTAAGTGCAATTGCATGTTTATGATGATTTGAGATGAAAAAATGCAGCCTATATGCACTTTCACTAATGCAAAAATTTAGAAACCCTAGATGCCAATTAACTAATGCAAAGTCAATGCAAGCTAGATCTAGGATGATGGTGGACTCCAAATAAAAAAGGGAGGTATTCTAAATGCAGGTTCACTAGAATGTTTGGTTGAAAAATGGATGCTTTATGGTTTAAGACAGAAAATCACTTTTCTCCAACTAACATTCAAGGATGCCCTAGAGATCTCCCCCCAAGAGTGGAATAGAGGCAAGAGATATACTAGAAGGGTATCCTAGGGTATGATTTCATATTACAAGAGGGGTTCACCACCAAGTTTAAACTTGGAAAAGATAATGAAATGCAAACTGAAATGCAAAACCCTAATATGATGCAAAATTGAACTAAATGACTTAAAAATGCATATAAAACAAAATAACAAGTTGTGAAATGAAATGTGTGCACCTAGAAACTTGTAGAGGCTTGAATGAAGATTGCAAATGTTGCAAATCCTAAAATTTTGGCCTGCTAGGACTCATTCTCCATTCTTGGTGAATCAATCCCAATTTTGGATTTCTAAACAGGAGTAGGTTTCAGGAAAAAGGGTATCTGAATCTGCAAAGATCTCTGAAAAAAACCTACAGTGGGAATCATTCACCACTTGTGGTGAATCAGTCCCATTCCACTTTTTTAGGAATTCAAAGTCTAAATCTATTCTTCTTAGTCTACTCAGTCTGCTTCTCTAGGTTCCTAGATCTGAAACCATGATTTCGAGGCTATAGGTGACTGTTTGGTGAAGATTACAACCTTGCAAATGTGGAAACAACTCCAACAACTCTCTCCAAGCTTGTAACCTAATCTCCAATGCTTCTTCAAGCTCCAAGACACCTAGATCTGCAATCACACATGAAAAGAGAAGAAAACTTGTTGATTGTTGATGAGAGGTTGGGGATTCCCTTGGTTTAACATTCCTTGTAAGATGGTTGATTGGGATGGAGGAATGTAAGTTTGAGGTCTCCTTTGATTTTGCATGATGTGGGGGACCAAGGGAAAAGATGATGTTGGTGCCATTTGGTATTGCGATGTTAATGGCACCCTAAGACCTTGTAACTGATTGAAAGGGTTCCCTTAAGCGAAGAGTAGGGGGTTCCCTTGTTGTATTTGTGGGATCAAGGTATTACCTTGGTTGATGGGATTCATAACCGAGGTGTTGTTTTGATTTGGGTCAATGATAGATGGGTTTGATGTGGATGGTGTATTGACTTGAGTAGCTTGGGTAACCACTTGTTTCGATGTTTCGATGGGGTTGTTGGAACCACTTTTCAAGGGTTGACTTTGCATGAGAGTGTTAACTTGCCCTTGTTTTCCTCCTTGAGGCACTTGGTTCACATTACCTTGTGTATCATTAGACATAATTGGGGTATTTGTGATGATGGATGAAGATGGTTGTGCTATGCCAAAGTTATTGTGGCGTTATGGAATGTAAGTGGTTTGGAAAAGGCTAGTGTCCAACTTGTGTTTTGGGGAAGGTTGGCGGTTAATGGAATGGTCGTGTTGTGAATACCCACAATTGTGTTTGTTCTTAGAAATGAAGTGACACCAAGGTTGGTTCCTAGCCTAGTTTCAAGACTAGATGTTAAAGTTTGACTTGGAACAAGGGATGGAGTTGGTTGAATCATAGATGAAGTCAAGCCTTGTGTCAATGATTGTGCAACAAAAGATGGGGAAATCAAAGCTACATTTTTTAAGGTTTGACATTTTTGTTTGTACTCCATGATTTCTTCCTTAGTAAGTCCAAATGGGTTGTTCATGACATCTTCTATCTTATACAACCTTGATGGAGACAAGGGTTATTGTGATGGGGTAACTTGAGTTCTTATATCAAATTCTTGAGGATTTGGATCACTTGAGGTGAATGTGACTTTGGTTTTCTCCATGATTCTCTTGTGTTGTGATCACGTCTTTACCATAAATTTTGGGTCACTAATGAGAGATTTATGTTGAGATTTGTAATGGTTGAACCCTCTAGTTGACTCAAATCTAGGTAGAAGGGACACTCTAAGTCTTTTTGGAGCAATGATGATAATGGGGGATGAAGAGATGAATGATGTGGAGAGTGATCTTTGCAAATGTTTTGGGACAACACTTTTTACTTAAGAGTTTGATGTTTGATGTTTGGATGAAGGATGTTAATGAACTTGAGAATCTTTAGGGTAGACTCGTGAACTTCAAGCTAAACTAGTTCAAAGATGATAACTAACTTAAATAAATGCATGGAAAAGGATTCATTCCACATACAAAGTAGCTAAGTTAGGGTTTAGGTTTGATAGATGTTCAAGTCAAAAAGTGTTGGTGTATTCAAAAATTTTACAAAGTTTGGTGAGGTGAAGGATGAAATTTGGAGGGGTGAGTGAAATGTTTGACTCAATGTTGACCTAGAGTGAACCTTTGTTTTCCAAGACCAAGGTAGTGAGAAACATGCTAGATACCTCTAAAGTGATCAAACCCTAAGGACTCAATTATTTTGGTAAAATAAGACTCAAACAATTTTGGAAATAAGACCTAATGATTTTGACAATAGTCGAATTCAATTAATTTGGACAATGGAACTCAATGATTTTGACAATATAATTCAATGATCTTGGACTCAATGTTTGCAATGTTTTCCTTGTATGATAGTGGGAGTAAGGTCGGGTTGTTCAACTTGCATGATCAGTTTCCAAATGGTCATGTGGGATTCAATTTTTCAAGTTTATCTTGTTTAATGAGTTTCTTTTACCAAAAACACTTGTCTTGATTAAGTTTTTAAACTAATTGTCTATGTCAAAAACATCATAAATTTCACAATGTCCATTTTGTGAAAATCATGAGGTTGAAGTCATAGTTTCTTATGTTAACTTTGGAAAATATGGATTGAGATATAAGTCAAGATATTTAGAAATGTCTAAGGATAGAAATCCTTAGGACAAGCATTAATATCAAGGCTTTTCAAAAGGTATCCATATTTAGACCAAAGGGTTTGAAATTTTGAGGAAGATTGTGAATGTTTGTTTGCAACATTTTGGAACCAAGTAAAGTATTAAACTAACTCTCAAGCATTTACCATCCCAGGCTCAAAAGATACTACTTATTGAATCCCCACTCAGATTTCTCCAAACACTAAGAAAATGCAAACAGATAGAGATTTGGTGACACAATCTCCCCTCCATGGCACACACTTCTCGGGACCACCAAATCTCAAAATCATGAAGATACAAAGACCCTAAGGATTTTTCTATTTCAAAAATGAATAGTACAAATGTAGGGTGACTTTGGAATGACCGTTCCTGCACCAACAAACATAAAGTTTTTTGTATTATAAACAGTTGGTTCGTAATAAGGGCTTTCATTCAAGGTGGCCATACACACGACAAGATTAGCTCAAGATTATGGAGTAAAGAAGCCTCCCAGTCCCTTCCTAAGAGGTTTTAACATATCACACAGATACTAAGGGTGACACTTGTCGATATGACGCATATACGCCTATTATTTATGACTTTCATCACAAACACATTATTTATATAGCGGCTTGAAAGAGCTTTGATCTAGCTTGTTTCTGCTTGGGTCGTTTCCTCCTTTCGAAGCGGGGAGGAAATCCCTCTAAAGATAAACAATAGCAAGGAAGTAAGTTTGTAGTTCGATCATCCTCATTTGCATGAAACAAGGAGAGAACACACACCATGCCTTTTCCCTACACTAGCAAGGGTTTCATTTTTAATCCAATTTGAAAAGATGTAGGTGATTATAAAAAGTGTTAAGGAATGTTTTCTATTTCTCAAGATCATCGAGTGGTGTGAGAGAATTGCATAAACATTCAATAACAAAGATGTAAATCAAAACACATCAAACACTTGTTAATTTTAACCCCTAAAGCTAAGATGACTTCATTTTATGCACCAAACGAAATGTTAAGTTTCCTTGTTCAATTTAACATTTCCTTGTTCAATTTTAAGCCCAAAATAAAATGATGAAATGAGGGTTCAATTTTAGTCCTGTTTGAGTGTTCTTTTTAAACCCAAATGAAAATTAGTGTGGTCCTAAAGCATAAAATGAAAAGCATGATAGATAGGTTATAATTTCCCCAAAAGCATCAAACACTTATTACAATTATAAGATTTAAATATGAGAATGCTTCTTCACTTCAACTTTTATTACCCAACTTGCAAAACCCAGTTAGCCAAAAAAAGCATCATTATATCTGCAAACACAAGGAAAACAAAATATAAAGATAAATTTGTTAGATTGAATAGTTCATGCCCCCTTCTAGCGCCAAAATGTGACCAATTTCATAGTACAAGTTAACTACACCCGATCCATACAAATACGAGGCATAATTAACCCACTAAGCATCAATCCCAATAAGATCATTCACTGTAAACAAAGACAAATAAGTCATTAAAACTAACATTCTAAATCATGAAAGCTTGAAAAAGCTCTAATTTAAGACATTGAAACTTATCCTATTGGGGGAGTGGTGTCACATTGATGTGGAATGGTGAACCTTTCCCAATCCCTTAAATAATGAGCTTGTTTCAATCAATTTTATTGAAGAAAATTAATGAAACTATGAGAGATATGTGATAAAACATGATTTAAATACTAAATTAACATGATATATGCTAAGATGATCGATATGGGTGTATGAAAATCTACTCTAAATGTATGCAAGCTTCAAAAGATTAAAATCCTAATTAATAAAATATGCTAAATGCATGCATCTATGTTATCATGGAAGCCATTAATGGAAGCTAAGCTAATATGCAAGTAAATAAAGATAAAATGATGTTAAATGTGAGTGCATGTGCAAATGATTTTAACAATATAAGTTTGTTGTTAAAACATGGATCCATTTGTCTCCAAATAGTTCTTTATTTATAGGAAAGAAAATGAGAAATGAAGGGTTGAGATTAAAAAGGCTAATCAATGGTCAAGGATGAAAGAAGTTGGAGGCATAGATCATGGATTCTCATCAAGGGTTGAAAATGCAAGTTGATATTTAATCAAGGGCTTACATTCATCCAAACAAACACACTTTTAACCTGTACAAGAGGTCACAAGTTAACTTGCACAAGAAGTTTTGAGTTAACTTACACATGAAGTTTTGAGTTAACTTGCACACAAAGTTTTGTAAGAATATTCCCTTTTCAAATGAGTGAGGAGAAAGAATATTCTTTGGAATATTCTCATGAATGAGGAAATAGATATTTTGCAAATTAAAACAAAGTTTAATTGTGCAAAAGGGGAAGGAATATTCCCCTTTTGGAGGAATGTACAAAGGAGGAATATTCCCTTGCAAGTGGGAGAATTAGTAATTTGATAATTAAAACAAAGTTTCAATTATGCAAATTAGGGGAATTATATGATATTCATTAAATAATTGATTTAATGGAGATCAAATGAAAAAGCAATGCATGAGATATATTTGATCTATCAATGGTCACAAATGAAAGGAGGATGAAACATGGATCAAGGATTCTTATCAATGGATGAGAATCAAAGATCACATGGATCAAGAAAAGATCAGGTGCTCACAATCATACAAACAAACACATTTTGCAACAACTTTAAAAAGTTGTTTCAAAGTTTGCTTGGAGTAATCATTACCATTTTTTTAGAGGAAAATAGGAGAATATTCCTTTGGCATATGCCCTATGCAAGTGGATGAGAGGGAAATTAGCAATTTAGTTAATTGAAACTAAATTTGAATGTACAAGATGAGCAATGTGAGGACATTCATTAAATTATTGATTTATTTAATGAAAAGGAGATGCAAATATGATATTTAATTAAATAGTTTAGGTTATTTAATTAAATAAGAGGACTTAGGGTTAAAGTTAAATAATTTGCATTTTAATTAAATCAGATGAAATGTCAATGTGGGAGGAGGTGAATTAACCCAATTAGGTCAATTAGATTAATAGGTGAAAATGAGGCATTTAATTAAATAATTAGGTTTATTTAATTAAACAAGTGAAAATAGGATGGGTTTGAGGATGAAATGATGTAGTTAGCCAATGTGATCCACTGAGACATTTTTAGGTGTGTACAATTTCCATAATTTCCAAAAGGTGTTTATTGGGAGACTTTATTTTTACACATTAATGGACTAGTTCTTTTTTTCTGTCTACTCAAATGAAGGATCAATAGTTATATAGGAGCATGAAGTTTTCAGAGATGAATTCTACAGAATTGTATAACACAACAATTTGTGTATTTTGGTCTTAGCTAGTCAAGTTGTAGGAGATGTATGTTTGGTACCTACTAATTTGATTAAGATAAAAGAAGTTAGGAATGGAGGAGAACATAGTGCATGCAATAATTGGCAACAATCTTTTTTATCTTGGATAGGTGACTAGGAGGGTAAATTAATGTAGTGAAGATATATTACTACTATAGAAACTTGGCTTACCCCATACTCAACCTATTCTCCTGTCTACTTAGGCCACACTATACCAGCTGACTACAAACACAGGCAAAAAAAATAACTAAGGTGGCAGTGAATTCTTGAATTTATACAAGCATAATCTATTACCTTGTCCCAAGAAATGTAGTGGGTATAATGGGGCATTATTTATAAAATACTTAAAAACCTACAATAACTCATTCCTAGCAGTTGGTTACATAACCATACGAGTCTTGGAAACTAGTATTGGTCATCATCTTGTAGATTGCTCTCATTTGGTGGAAGAAATTATCTAACTTAGAAAAATATCAAGGAAAGCAAGGAACATTAAATTAGTGCATGAAACTATTGAGAAATGGGCTGATCAATCCATCTCAACAACTGTTAACTACAAAATCATTACCACCTATAATCTGCTCATTGAGCTAAACTTTTCTCACCCAAAGGAGTAAAGGAGGGATAGTTAGTAATGATATGCTACTCCAATTTAGACAGTTAGAGAATTGGGCACTGCATTCTTTTGTTAGTTTCACCTAAGCACTTATAAGATTGCTAATCTGCTCAATACCGTTAAGCACTATTGGGTGTTAGGACAACCATGCTTAAATTCATGGCTAAATTTCATCATGATTTTGTTGGCGGCAAGGTTAGCCATTATTAATCTCATGGTTAAATTTATGTTATGTACTATAGGATTCTAGGTCTTTCATACATAAACATGTGGAAAATATTTATCACCATATGAGGAAAAAGACCTTTGTGAGTCCATGTCTAGAAGTATGTTTTAAGGATTAAAGATAGGAAGACTATCAAACACAATTAACAAGGGATGTCTAGTTACCCTTATCTCCAACTAAAAGAAGACTATGAACATGCAACACTCTCTTAGGAGATAAAATTTTCAAGCCATATATGGCTGTAACAAGATGGAAACCTACCAAACTTGAGTTTGGAACCTACTCCAGTCCAGTGCTAAGCTTGAACCAAGAAATGGTACTAGCTCGAGATGGAGAATAGTCTAGGGGCAATATTATGCCTGAGATGGACGATAGTATAAGATTAGTACTACACTCGAGATGGATGGTGGTCTAGGGATGGTACTAGCTCAAGATGGACAATGATCTAGGGGCTGCACTATGCCCAAGATGGACAAGAGTCTAGAAGCAGTACTATGTTTGGGATGATCATTAATCTAGGAGAATTTCATGCCAACAATGGATAACCTTGGATTCTTAGCCATGTAATGGATAGTTTGAAAGAGGGTTCTTAAAAAGCTCAAGTAGGTATCACTAACTCACTCAGTAACCTTTTATCCATTGTGAAAAGGTGTCATGAGTCTACCAATACTAGATGTACCTTGAAAATTGGTCACTAGGGAGATAATCTACACACTGCTTATGGGCTTGAATGACAAGACACAAACACTCTCTCTCCCTCTCTCACCATGGGCCACTCAATCCATTTGGAGGGGTGGATAGGGTTTGAATCCACTTTGGTTGGGATCATTTTGCACCCCACCACAAACTAGATCAAGCAGGGATATGGAGAAAACAAGAATCACATTCATGAAGGTATGTGCAAATTCAGTTAGCAACAATCTTTATTGGTTAGTGCAATGAGATTTTATTAGTAGGAAATGTAATTGACATGATTTTTTAAGTTATATGTTGATCTCATGTGCTGTTGTTTTTCTTATATGTTAGCTAACCTATTTTTGAGATCCTTCTTCAAGTGCAAAAAAAATTGTGCAACAATTCTCTTCTTTTTGTTGGGATGTTGTTACACCATCATGCATCCTTAGGTATGGCACCTTTGGAGGCCCTGTATGTGTGAAAATTTTGTACTCCCATCAGTTGGTACATGTTGGAAGATAGGATCATAGTGGGTCTTGAAACATTGAAAGAGATGGAAGAGAAAATGAGATTCATCAAGGGAAAACTTAAGGAGGTGACAAATAGATAAAAGAGCTATGCCAATAGAAATAGAACCTTTAGATAGTTTGCAGTCATGGATAAGGTCTTTTTAAGAGTCAAGCTACATAAGAGCTCTATTACCTTTGGAAAATCATCCAAGTTGGCTCTGAGATAAGTGGGCCAGTTTGATGTGTTGGAAGTAATCAATCCGGTTGCATGCAAACTTGCTCTACCGCCTGCTCTAGCTTGACTCCATAATGTGTTTCATGTTTCTCTGCTTAAACCATATCACCTAGATGCATCTCATATACTTGATTAGCATTATTTACAGGCGGACAATCTAGGAGTGGTGCTAGTGGACCATTAGAATTATGGATAGACGCAACGTCAAGTCGCGAAACAAAGACATTGTTCAATATAAGGTCTAATGGGATCGATATTTTGAGGATAGTGCTACATGGGAGGATGAAAAGGAAATAGAATGCTCCTTTCCTCATTTTCTTTCTTAGATAGACTATTTATGATTTAATATATGTTGTTGCTTAATATTTTGGACTTTTATGTTATGATATTTTAGCTTGAAAAATAGTATGATTTGATGTTGAAATGAACTTATGTGAATCAATTTTTTTTCATTAGACATCGGGACAGTGTCTCTTCCTAGTGGGGAAATATGTCACATCTCAATTTCATTGCTTGCATTTAATACTTTTAAGTTAATTGAATATTTGAAAAAAATGGAATTTATCATTTGGTATTTATGGATTTGATAAATGTAATAGTATTTGGAAAAAAAAGATTATCTTGCAATTTTACTATTTAAAAGAGTATTTTGTAATGATTATCGGTCAAAGGTTACTAATGAAGTTGGCAAGTGAAAGAACGTGTGTGTGTAGGAACATGTTAAAGAATGAGAACTTTGTTGAGGCAAGGTTGCTTAGCCGAAAGATAAAAGATAAGCATGATTGGAATTTGGAGTCTCACACACCACAGTAGACCATGACATTTGCATTTGTCTTGTAAATGGAAAATATCATTCTTACTTGAGTAATTCATGAATGAATAAATAGGAAAACTTGAATGGAAGAAACAAATTCATGGAACTATTGTCTTACCTTGTCTGTTCTAACACTAATTACATGATGAAATGGAAATGCATCTACTCATACTTAAATATCATGAGAAAAACAATTTTGTTGTTTGGTTCTTTAAAATAATTTGAAAAATAAATTCTTGATAGGAGAAATAATTAAAAACACACACACACACACATATATACATATGCATTACAAATGCGCATATATATACATATATGCAACAATATTATACCTAATTTAGATAATGACTTTTCTTTTTATATTTCAATTTGAAATCGTTAAGAAAATTGTATGGTAGGAGTGATAATAGTGATTAATTTCATAAACCCACCTTCAAATGTTGACCCTTTTCCATAATAGTAATGGATGGATAATACCAACAAAAGGGGAGTGGGCAGTTAGATAGTAGAAGAATAGAGAGTAAATGCCATTCCAAGAATAGAATGCAGGAATTGAGGGGTAGAGTTAGTGGCAATTTGAATGAGGTTGCTCAATTGGGCGAAAAGAAGAGGATTTGGGAAACAGGCATCAGGAAGAAAAATCACGAAATGTAGGAGTGATAGCCAAATTCATTGATAGAGGAAAAAGCATCAATCTTGTAGTCACAGGTAAGAATGATGCCTTCTTAGCACATTTCCTTCAAAGTATATCAATTTTTCTATTTTCTCTTGAGAAAAGCTTGGGTTTTTGGAAATTGAGTGCCTTATCATTTTTATGTGTTTCAAATTGTGGCTTGTTCCATTTTATTGCACGATAAAATTGTAGGAGCCATGTCAGGGAAAATAAAACCCCATTTTTTTCCTTTTCTATGTAACAACATGCTACACATAATCGTTAGAAAGAACTATATTCAAGCTTAGCCTGCATGTTATTTAGTCTTGAATCTATAAACATTGATATGTTCTCGGTGGTGGAAGACACCCCTTTTGGTACTGACCACCCATGATATCCATTCGAACGATACCCTTGTTTGTAGCACAATGTATGTACACTACTATATAGGGCCGAATGGTATGGACCATTCGAGATTAAATCTCGACTTTGAATTATCCATATCATTTTGCACCATGTTCATAATAGTAGCAGATAATATCACCAATCTTGTTGCAAGTTGATGGGCAATTTACTTCATCTTATTCAAGCATAGTGGGAATGAATGTTCTTAACCCAGTATAAAACGGTATAGACCAAGATCGGTCTTTAAGCATGCAAATGCATATTAGGGAATGTATCCCTATGACATACTGTTATTTCATCTGAGTCAAACGAACAAGCTTCGTTCAAAGCATAGGTTGGGAATGATACTATTGTTCTATTGTGACTATGGTTTCATTATTTTTATTGCGTAAAAAAATGCATGTGTTTTATCATTTTATGACAGATAGTAATATCGGCCATTAAAGGTCGAGGGCATGTGAGAAACCCTCATGGATTATGAATACCTTCTCATTACTTCTCAATGGAATACACACACACACATACATATATATGTATACTTTGTAACTTTTCAAGTGATAAATCGTGCCTCTACATGAGGTTGACAACACCATTAAAAATAGTATGTGAAGAATTTAAATTTGACAGCATAGATAATGCAAATCAACCCCAATATTTTCTTGATAAGTTTTTGTGAACAAAGTGTATATATTGCAATGTTCTAAATAGACATAGAGAAATAAATGTTTGTTTTCTATTTGGAATGGAATGATAAGACAATAATGTTATGTTTCTTTTTCCAAACAATTCAAACTATTTGTTTACAATGATAAATACTGAAGATGATTTTTTCTTCTCATTGTGATGTTAGTGGAGCATAGTTGATAAGACCAAAAATTATGTTTCAAAAAGAATACCAATATATTCGATTAGTAAATATTCTTGTTGAATGAATTTTCTTTTAATATTCTTATAAAATGTATACGCATATACAAACAAAGAATAATAAGCACATATGTGCTCATGCATAAACTCATCATTTATGCATGTGCACATACATATGGTATACCTTCTTATTCATCTCATTTTAATCATTTGAATATGACTGTTTACTTTCATTTGCAATGGAAAGAACTATAGAAATAGAACAATGTTGAATTGCAATAGGAATCATAAGGAAGGTTGGTTATAAGATGAATAGATGAATGGTTATACTAGATTTAGATGAATTACTTGTTTAATGAAATTTAAAATGGAATGATACAAAAGTACTATGATAGACTATAGCACACTAGATATGATGCTAGTAGATGGTCTAAAAGGGATGGATACCCCCTTGTTATGATAATATTTTCTTCCAAGAATAGGTGCTAGAGAGTGTAGATTTAATTTTCCAAATCTAACCTAATTTGCATTTTATGCAACATGAGCTTGGCCAAGCTTTGCAGTCATTTTATTATTACAAAACAAACTGTTTATTATTTATCCTCTCTCTAATACATATTTTATTTACCTAACATGGAACTTACATGTTCTAACATTTGATAGAAATGCATGCAGTTAGGCATACATAGATTCCACCTTGCAAACTGTATCTCTTGCTAAGTGTTTTGCGCAAGGTCGGGTATTCTTTGATTAACTGAAGAATTTTGGGGAAGCATTGATTCATGGTTGTGTGGAAAAGCACCTCAACCATGTTCCCATCTACCAGTGGAGGCAAGCTGTCACAGAGGAATATCAATGGAATTCTATTTTATGTACTTGTACCATATTTGTAATTATTGTATTGACTATGTGGCAATTGAAATCCAAGTCAAAGATGTATATTGACAATTGACATTTGGAAATGGATATATTCATATTTGTTATTTCTTTTAATTTATGGACATAAAATTGCTATGTTGGAAAATATCTATGGGATTTATGTATTACATTTATAATCATGATGTCAATTAATAATTTGTAGAGAAATTTTAGTTGGGCATGTTACAAAAAATGTTATCGTAGGAGGAAGAATGGAGCCCCAAAAGTTCTCAAAACGAGCACAACTCAGCAAAACCTATGAGAATTTGAAATTTCTAGAAAAATAAAACATTAAAATCAAAAACCAATTACACCACTATGCAAAGCACAAAATTCTACCCCAAATAAAAAAAAATCTCAATAAAGGGAGTATGTTTATGGCTGTTTGAAGTGAGATTGCAAATTCAAAACTGTTGATGAAGAGAGACAGATTTGAGTGACTTGTTGATGGTCATTTGGTCATCAAATTTAACACAGACACATATGACAATCATTTGATTGTAAAATTTAAGACAGTAATTTTGGTGGTCATTTGGCCATGAAATTTAACACAGTAATTGATGATGGTTGTTTGGACATCAAATTTAAGATAGTCAACTGGAAATTTAAAAAATCATCAAAAAAAAATTTGACACCAATTTAATAAAGTATTATATATCAAAATAGGGGTTTTTGTTCCTTCGAGCATAATGGTAGGATTAGATTTAACTCAAAATGCTATGAAATGATGGCTCCTTGCTGGATTTGGCAACAAACCTCCCACTTTAAATCCTCATAGATTTTGCCTCAAATGCCTCATTTGGACAAAACAAAAGGAATAAATAACTTTTTTGGACTCTCTAAATTCAAATTTAATCTTAGATCTGCACCATCAAGCTCCAAAATAAACCTACAATAAAAATACACAAAGAGGAAACCCCCACAATCGTACCTAGCAAAATCTTTAATCCAAGATTGGTCCCTCAAATCTAGGAAGAATTTTGTAGGACTAAAGCTCTAATACAATGTAGGATTTTATGTTGAACTCCTCAACACCCCAGGATCACCTGCAAGGAAAAAACAACTTCCACAAGAGATAAATGGTAGAAATATCACATGCTATGATTATGGATGCAAGATTGTTAGATTAAATATGATGTACATATGATGACTTACTTATAAAGGAAAGATATGAGATAGGATTATACAAGATCATGACATGTGTCTTAGTCCTATATAATGATACAACTACTTCAACAAATATTAATGACTTAGGAAACAATCATTAAATTCCAAAAGATAAGATAAGATCTAGTGACAACTAACACTAACTAGAAAGATTTCCTCTTAGGACCTAAGTGGACTTAACATGTAAATATGACCTAGATAGGTAAAAAACCTATTTACACCAACATGTTGCACATGATGTAAGTGGAAGTGTGAGGATAATATTGCATTTGGAACATTCTTGCACTGCATTAATTCTTTTAGTGGAGTTGAGTGTATAGATAAAGCTACTAAGGGGGACATATGAGGCTACATTTGGATATATCCTCATAGGTTGTCATTCTCTACCCATGATACTCTTTAATCCTAAAAAATGGTTGTGCCCATCATGTCTCCTATAGTTTGGTGAATGAATATTCATGCATGTGCATGTACTAGCTCTATGTGTATTATATCCCTCTCTATCTATAGTGCATCAAGATCTCAATCTATGGTATAGTATACTTAAAATCATGGATACTATGTATGCCACCCATACAAAAATAACTAGATAAAAACGGGATGAATAAACCATCATGCACTTAATCATGATCAATCTACTTAGTTGATAGAATTGGTATGCCTTGATTCAAATACTTTACCAATGTCTTACTCTACGCATGTATCACATACAACATAAATGTTATACTTTCATCTCTAGACATCTTATTTTCTATACTAAAAAAATAGCCTGCATATAAGATATCCACCACACACATAGGTCACAAGGCTACCAAACTCATCTCTTGCAGCTTGTCATAGTGAAGCCACATTTAGTGTGGAATCTTCCTCTACTATATCAATTACATCATCCTTACCTCCCATGGCCAAGGGTAGATTGATGGATACAACTACTCCCACTAGGCTCTTTCCTTGATTACTTTGAAAGGATACAATGATGTTAAGCATACCCTATTGTACTAATATCTCTACCGATTACATGCACACACATCATATCTATTTCCTATCTCCATTGCCTCATCATCTTTATCATTGGTAGGCTTTTAAAGGGAAAACACTATAATATCCAAATCTTTCAACTTTAAGGATGACTGTTAATGCTTCCTAAAGAGGTAATGATCTAGATTCATGATCTATTAGAGGTCAAACTATCATAGGACCCACTTGTAGTAAACATTTACCTCATAAAAACTACTCAATCACCTAATCCTCCTCAATTATTTTTAATCCTCTAGTCCCAACCTCAATCCTATATTAGATCTCCATGTAATATTCATGGGTGCCAATATATTAAAGTTCCTCCAATTTAAAAGGTTCATCCTCTCTCAACACCATACCATCTTTCTTGTATCACATTGAATAGTTTAAGGTCTACCATCCCTTATATCCACTGGTAGACATAAGGATCATGGGATACTCAAATGCTTACATGTCTAATATTGTAGTGTACATCATGGAATAAAGATGACTACCAATATATATGAACCTATGTTAGTCAACATATGGGTGTATTAGCATGAACCTCCCTAAAGAATACAAAAAAGAAATCACTCCATGTCTTTCACCATATGTATAATGCTATAATTAATGAAAAATATATTTTCATTTAATAATAATGGAATGAATAGAATCATCAAGAGCCACATTCACCTCCTTAGCACATGTCTTACCATAATATCTACAACAAGTAGCCCATCATATTAATACACTACTATGTGAGTGCAATAATGGTGCAACCATCTATCATGTTGTTGGATGGCATGGTAATTTTCCACCACCTACTTTCCATAAATTGGTGACAAGAATATTGTCCATACATCCTCCAATATAATTATCATTTCATCTATGGGTTAGTGGAAGGTGTTGGTACCTAAGTCCCACCTCTTTGTTAAGGCACCCACCATGTGCACATCGTACCTAAATGTTGGTAATCATCTTATATAATAAAATTCCATGTTATATATCATCTATATATTCATTTAAAACATCCAATACTCACAAACTCTATAATTGGTGGTTGTGTGACCAAATTTATTATCAAGATCATTTTGCATTCATAACAATAATATTCATATCATTAGTACGCCATTATACAAATAAATGTCTAAAAATGAAAATTTAAAAAATAAATGAACTTCAAAGATTAGTTCCATTTGTACTAGGTCAATTACATAGGTTAATTCCACAAATCACATGTAGACTAGTGGATAAATTTTATAGGACCCAGATTAGTTATATTTAGATCATGTCATTTCGATGGCCAAATAAAAGTTGAAAATAACAAATTTCACCTTATTTTATGACCTTTCAAGCATATTTAAAAACTTAAAAAAACTAATAAAAAGATGAACTTATCAACTTCAAGATATCCCTAGTGGTGATATGTGCTCAAAATATTTCTTAGTGGGTTATATGTCCTCACCAATGCACTAAGGTGATTGTCCTTTACAATTCCTTGCAAAGATGACAACAAAAATGAAATTCCTTTTACCCTTTTTACCCCTCCTATACATAGTAATGGAATGGTCCTTTTATTCATGCTTTTTCCCTAGAAACTTTTTGACCCAATTTATTTGTGTGACATGAGAAATTATTTTTCATCATGATCTACCTTATTGGCCACAAAATGTGGCATTGAAATATTTTCAAGGTTATTTTTCATATTAGTGTATAAGTGTTGTATTGTTGCAAATAGATTGATTTTGAAATGACACATTTAAAGTTGATTTTAATGGGGGTAATTCATTTGAATATTTATTTTTCTCTATAATTTTTCATAAATTGGATACAAAATCATCAAATTACACTATTTTTCTTTTTTGTGCATTTTAAAAAAATTTATAGGATGCTTGCTCATTACCTTTGACTATTGTGCAATGGTATACATTTTGAGAATATTTTTTGCAAGTTCCCATGATTTTTTTTTAAGATTCCATTCTTAAATATATTCAAGTAACACATGACAAATTTAAATATTATTACATTGCATTCATACATGTCTTAAGTTTTAGATTCATTAATTTATAGCTCTATAAGGGGAAATTTTAAATGATTGCAGATCCTCCTAGATCCAATTTCTCACTATCCTATTTGAGTTTTACTTATGTGATATCATTGTTATATTTTTGTCTCTAAGCTATCCTACCACTTCATCTCTCATGTTATTTCATGTTTACACCTAATTAGATATGCTTTCATGCTAACATATTCCATTATTTTATTTCTTGTGCTTACATGATATATTCGCACATGGTCATTATTTTTTCCTTGCCATTAGAGGAAAAATTAGGAGCACCTAGATTTCTCTTTACACACAATTTCATTATTTTATGTTTACTCATACCTCCATGGGATTATCTAGTAACACCCTTTATTTTCCCTCATTAGGGAGCACCTTTCATCCTCTTTCACTCATGCTTTCTTGATCAATCTTTAACTATGTTTTCACATGTTTATCACAAAATGACCTTTGCTTTCTTAGATGGTTATGTGGCTCTACATAATCACATTTTCTCTCCTTTCTTCCAATTCCTTGCATGCCTTCTGTGAATCCAATTGGATGGAGAATACAATGTCATTATAATTTTTTTTGAGAATAATCTTAGTAACTAGCTCATCACCACAATAATTAATTTTTGTTACAAGTTTAATCATGTTGTAATTTATGCTCGAAGAATAGTCCTACAATTATTTTTACTTTAGGCATTGTATTGTTTCTACTCTAGGAAGAATCCTATTTCCATTTCAAGTGATGTCTTATTTTTACTTCTAATTTAAGAAGAATCTCATTATTGTTGTAGCTTCAAGGAAACTCCTATGACTATTTTTACTTTGGGGGGAGTGTTATTTTTATTCTAGGTATAGTAACTTTAT
>VDFB02052145.1:0-36064 GCA_007258455.2 Sequoia sempervirens | reverse complement strand
AAAAAGTGACCAATTAAGCCCCCTTTTGGCCCCCATCTTTTTGCACTTACCTGATGCAAATAATTTATGATCCAAATATATTTCATATGAATGGCTAACTACCTTTGTGATGCACTAAGCTAAATGCAAGGATTCAAGCTCTTAGGTACAAGAGGGGGAGTATCACTTAAGAGAGGAGCTTGGTTTGGTAACCCTTAATGAGCCTAATTGAGCATACACACACTCACATCTTAGTTGGTTAGAGTAGAGTCGAGTTAGTTTAGGAAATGGTAAGTAACCTTTTTTTAGGGTTTGGGAATGTTTTTTATTAGTTTGTGGTTATTCTTTGAATGATCTCGTTTGAGGTTATGTGATTAAGCCTTCATTTTGAATGGAAGTTCTTCTTCTTCATGTGTTCATAAATATATGTAAGATGATAAAGAGTATATATATATGTACATGCCCTCGATAACCCATATACATGGGAAAGTCGATTGGACAAATGAGACATATGTATATATGTATACACTTCATGTATATATGTCAATTGATGAATAGGGGATTATATGTGTTTGAGTTTGGATATTATATATACTATGCTGATATATATTAAAATGCTTATATTAAATAAGGCACACATGATTTATAGTAAACTTAGTGCAATATGCAACACTACCATATAATTTAAAATGTATTGAAATGCTTTGAAAAAGTCTAAGCACATTAAATAGCGCTATGAAAATTCTTGTTATACATTAATATGCTTGGCATAAAAGTAGCGCACCATTGTAGTGCTCAATGGGATAAATAATAACCAAAAGAAGAGCAACAAAGATAGCACATATGTTTAATAATTAGTCTTAAGATTTTATGAAAAAATGAAGTGTTGCTGTGTGTACGTTGCAAAAGGAAGTGAATGAAATTTTAAGCAATGTAGAAAGTCTAACTCACACTATCTTCAAGGGTGCCGGTTTATGAAATGTGGCACCAATGTTGTAGTATGTAGAATGCATATGAAGTCTTTTTACTGCGCATGTCTAGAAAAACAATATCTTAGCCATGAAACTCAATCAATATAAAGTTGGTAGCAATATAAGAAGGAATTCAATTTGCAAACTAAATAGAAAACTTGCTTAGAAGCTTGTTGTTCATTGACTTAGTAAAAAGGTCTTGTTGTCCCTTGAAACAAGTCGTCTTAGCCATTTGAATGATGAGGACTGTTATGTGCTGCAAGCCTATAAGTTAGTTTGATGAGTCATTGCATGAGGATAGAAATGTGGTATAAGTATTAGCTTGTTTGTAGCCTTTGGTTGCTCACATTTTAGTATATATAGAGGTTCTCATTCTACGATTTGCTACAAACTTTCTATTTTGAATTCTACATTGCCATCTACTGCATTTTTTGTATTTACATAATTGAGAGAAGTTGAGAGTTTGTTGAGAGAAGCTAGAGTTTGTGATAGGCTAAATATTGAAGGAGATGCAAGATATTTTGTGGAGATTGAGCTAGGGAACCAGATTTTTCAATTGAGCTTTATGTTGATTTCTACTCCCTTGCTATTTATGTTGAAAGATTATTTGTTTATGGTTGTCTTGATTGGAAAGGAATAATTTAGATATGTGTTATAATTCTTTGGATAAGCATTGCATGTTCTTAGTTGTTTTCTACTTTGGTGGAACCTATCTACTGGGTTAATACGTTTATATACCGTATGGGTCATTGCAGGATCATGGGGGTCCAAACTAGGCCTCTAAGTGGTGATGGAAATTCAAAAAAATAGAGTTAGACAACTTGACATAAAAATTTGAATAGTTTATTAACATAATTTGAAAAATATGTAAGAACAAAATTTGTAGCAAATTGAATGTAGTTTCTAGGTTGCTAGTCTTTTTTTGGAAAAAAATTAAATCTGTTTTGCGAAAATTTGAAATTTCAATTCAATGGTACTAAATTTTTAGGAAAAAGATAAGAAATAGGTGTATGTATGACCACCCTAAGTACAATTTTTTTTTTTTAATGAATATTTCAATATAAGTAGAGGACACATGCCTAGATGTGCCAATTTTTTTTTGTAATTTTTTTCCATGTAAATAATTAGTTATGATTTTTTTATTAGAACTTGTTAGAATTATTAAAACATCTGTGTCTGACCACCATAACTTAGTAAAAAATTTATGAAATTCAATTTTTATTTTTTTATCTTATAATATGCGAAACATAGAATGTGATGCATCTTGTAGGTTCAAAAAATGTTAAGTAGTTTGAAAGTTATAAAAGTTTTTAAACCAACCTATCAATCGGGACTTTCATCATAATATATGTAGAAAATCAATAATAATTATTTATTAAATTCAAAATAAGGCATAACCTTTTTTTAGGGAAATTGTCACCAGAGAGGGTGACAATCCTTCATTTCATTGAAAAAAGACATAATACATCATGTAGCATTACAAAACCAACATAGAACTGACCCAACCTACAAATCCACCATTACATTAGAGAGAGATAGAAAGGGATTCTAACAAATCTATGATACCAGTGCCTAGTTCTGCCATGCATGTTGTTTGATAATCAAAAGGGACAACTTATTTTCAATTACATGATCTAGGAAAGACTGCATGTTCTTATTTTCTATGGCCAATTTGAAAGCATCCACCACATCTGCTACTTCTTTCCATTTATGAACCTTCTCTGCATCCACTATGTCACAGAAAATCCCTTTCTTTAGCCATTTCTTGTGAGCTTTTACTACTTTCAGGGCTGCGTGTACATGGTGGTCCATAATACTATGAACTGTGACTTTAGCAACACTCTTCCTCCACATTGAAGTTAGGATGTTGGTAAGAACATAACCCAACATGTGGCCGTCGTGAATGTGATCTCCTCTGAGTTTGCATTCCCCAAGAATTTTCTTGATCGTCTTTATTATTGCCTTCGAGTTTGTTTTGAAGAGCCTCCCAATTTGGGCTTCATACATTTCCAATGCTACCTCGACCATTTGGCCCCTCCCAGTAGAGAGCCTATAGCATCGACATAAAGCAAGCACCTCCATTTACTATGCCTCAAAATCAAAGAGACCCATGGTGCTTTTTAAGCTCAAGCAGTCACATGCATTTGAGGTACAAAATCTCCAAAGGTTTCCCACATAGATTTTCCTTATATTTGAATCTTTCTTTTTCTGCAAAACCAACAGTATTTACAAAGTGCTCTGAATTGCCCGTAGGGGCCTTGCCTTTGAATATACATTTTCACAAACCCACCTACCCCTGCGATACATTCATTGTAGATGGAGATCCAATTGAATCAAATTTGGGAGCGTTGGCCAACTAGTCACATCTTCCAGAATCCTCCTTGCCTCAACCTGCTCAATGCTAGCTTTTGAGAGTGAATTGGTTGGCCTATTGGCCTCCCTGAAAACACGAGCCAACCTAAAGTTATGAACATTCCTCAAGGCTAAGTTTTTTTCAATGTTCCATTGGTTCAACTTCCAACTAGGGGCTTGACCCGATCTAACCACCCTTATTACAATCTGTGAGTCTCCTTCAAAGTAAACATTATGCGAACCTTTAGAGATGCAAACATTTACACCTTCGTAGAGATCCACACATTTTGCTTCGTTATTCATGCCATCTTTAAGTTTGAGAGAGGTTGTAATAAACAACTTACCATTTTTGTCCTTCACAACGAAGCTTGCTCTTGAGGGCCTCGGGTTACCCTTCGAGTCCCCGTCGAGATTTAATTTCAGCTTTCCTTTTGGGGGAAGAGTCCATTTCTCTTGAGCCCTGTTGCCTTTACTTTTAAGAATCTTACTAACCAAAGCCTGAATCAACCACCAATTTCTTTCCATCCTTCTGTCCCATGTTGAGAAGTATTTGAATTCATTTATTTTGAAATTTCCATTTAGATGCTCACTTACCCTAGATTCCACCTTAGAAATAATATGCTCCATCGGTGTTTCCTTCTCTTTGAAGATCCTAGCATTACGCTCGTGCCAGAGCTGCCAAACAATCATGGTCAGGATTGCATTCCACAAACCATTCAACACCACTCCTTTATATATGTTAGGCCAAGAATCAAATACAACTTGGAGGTTGTTTGGTAGCGACCTATGCCACTCCAATTTTGCATAAAAAGACCTACATATGTGATCTGTATAGGATCTAGACTATTTGTAGTATTGAAATGCTTAACTTTTACAATGATTATTCCAAGTTAATTAGAACAAAATTAACTCATGGAAATAATTACAATAATTAAAATGATAAGGTGATAGCAACAGAAAGAGGAGAGAGAGAGATGCAAACAGAGAGGGATTAAAATTAACCAACAATGCCAAGATTTATGTGATTTCTTGGTTTTTTTCTGGGCAACCTGCTAGCTTGTGGGAGGTTGCTAGAGTTTTTTTAATCCCTGGTGAGCTGCTAGATGTTTTTGTTTCTATCTTTGAGCAGCATGTTCTCCTCAGAGTAGGCTTCGGGTCCACTTAAGACTTGATGGTTTCGAGTCCATTCAAAACCTGTTGTTCATGGTTTCAGGTCCATTCAAAACCTATTTTTCCTTTTTCAAAAATAGAAAGAGGAGAGAGAGAGATGCAAATAGAGGTTTGATAATGGAGTTCACCACAATCGTGACTACGTCTCCGGGTCCGCTCCAATGGAGTGAGACCAATCCGATTAATCTCCAGAAAATGATTACAAAGCCTCCAGCATAGCCTTCCCTTGGATCACAAAAAAAATCTTCAAATGCACTTCCCAAGTGCGTGGTAACAAGCCTCTCCACAAGAGACATGAAGCTACACAAGATTTCCCCAAGGAGGCAAGAAAACGCTAACTCTCCACTTACAAGAATTCACCTTCAAAATTCCTCACAATAAAATTAACTAAACACTCTTAGCCATCTCTCACACATTCACCCCCTTTAAATACAAAATTATTGCTCAAATTGGTTACTAACCAATTGATTTACAAATCTACCTTATCTCTCCAAATTACATAAAAATCTTTATAAATCTGCCTTTTACACATAAAAATCCCCCTTAATAACACAACCACCCCTCAAAATTTAATAAAATCTTGTTTTAAGCCTTTCTCAGGCTTTCATTGTTTAGGGGGTTTTGATTTAATCTTAAAAAAGATTATTGTTTGTTTTGACGATTGTTCCAACTCATAAATGCGCTTTTCCATGGATTTAGAGTCTTACAACAAAACAAAACTGTCATAGTACTCCATTAGCGACAGTTTAGTGGCTCGTTGGTAAACCAGAATACTCGCGCATGGATGGTGGAGAGTTCGAATCCGCCCAACAACAAACTTTTTATTGAACAAACCAACGAACTCCCCCATGCCGGCCGAGAATCAAGAAGACACGCGATGCTGAAAAGCTTCCGTGGCACAAATGGTCATCTTGGAGACCATCGCCAGCGACAAAATTGCGGTATCTTGGCCAGGCGTGTGACTAAGTACCTCCTTCGGCGATTGTATGCCGAAATGACTGCGTGTCATCGGTTGATTGGTTTCATACAATGACTCAGCCACCCGCACGTTTCATGCCCAAATTCATCCATTTTGTATTACGTGCGGTACGGTGACCTCGACGCCGGCGTTATGCGGTCCGCCTTAAAGTCAGCCCGAAGCTTGGTGCGATATCATCTGATGTTGAATTCGATGGCTTGAATCGTTAGGAAACTTCGCGATGAGAATGGCGTTGACACCAACTTCAGCAACTTTTTGACAATTCCATTTTTTGCTTCCTAGACACCCCCTGATCCTAGTTTGACCCAAAGTTTGACTGGCCATAACTTGCACAAACGAACTCCTTTTCGCTCCGTTTGAGTTGCGTTGGAATTAGGACGCTGAGATCTTTCTGATGGTCCAGATTCTGGAGAGAATGGAGACACTTCAATTTTCACTGAAAATATCCACCAGATCAATATGGCTTGCACCACATCACAATTTAGAAAAAGGTGTTGCACATCTTCTAGGATTTTCTCGCACATGATGCACCAATGGGGCCCACGAGTCCCAATTTTTTCCAGCCTATCACCTGTGAGGATTCTCTCATGTAAAGCTACCCAAGCAAAAAATCCTGCTTTGAGAAGAACAAACTTGCCCCAACAAAGCCATTTAGGCCACGTCAACACCCCTATCTCATGCTTGATTAGGTTATAGCCCAACTTCATAGAATATTCGCCTGATTTTGAAGCACACCATATTAGAGAATCTAGCTTGTCTGAGATAAAAATTCACTGCTTTTCAAGCTTGCTTGTGAGTGCCACCTTTACATGCTCCTGAAGGAAATCAAAAGGCTTCCAAGACCAATTCCATCGGCCATTCTCTTGCCAAACTAGAAGATAGTTCCTTAACTCCTGCCCATATACTACTTTTGATGGGCCTACTGCTTCAACTAAACCAGGGATCTTGCCTAATGTCGGATAGGAATTCCATGAGTCATCCCAAAAGGAGGCTCTCTTCCCATCCCCGATGCACTAGGATAGATGGTTGCATATCACATTTCTAGAATTAAGTATGAAATTCCAAACTACGGATCCCCTCTATGGATTTGCAATGGTTAAAATTATATCCGCTTCTTGTGAATCCAAGTACTTGGCCCACAAAATTCTACGCAAGGCATTAGGATTTTTGAAATTTTTCCACAATAGTTTTGCACCTAAAGCTTGGTTTTGGATCTTCAAGTCTTTTATACCCACTCCACAACCTTCCTTTGATTTCATCACCATTTCCCACGCCAATAGATGTATACATTTTCTTTCTTACGATCCATCCCACAAGAATTTCCTCTAAATGCCATCCATCCTTCTTATTACTGTGTTTGATGCTTCTAAGAAAGAGAAAATATAGATAGGAATAGCCGCTAGGACTGATTTTATCAAAACTATTCGCCCTGCTAGAGTCAGCCATCTGCTTCGCCATGCCTCCACCCTTGCACTACACTTATTTACTGTTTCCTCCCAATGACAAAACTTAGATGGGCCATCGATGAGGGGAACACCCAAATATTTCACTAGTAGGCAATCAATATTAAACTCCAAGATATTCTCCAACCTTCTCTACAAGCCATCCACAGTATTAAAGCAGAAAATGCATGATTTTTCCTTATTGATATTTTGGCTGGCCTGAGCACAGTAGACTTGGAGGGTATCCTTTATTATATTGGCTTATGCCATTGTAGCATTATTGAGAAGAGTCATGTCATCTGTGAAAAATTGGTGGGCGATGGTTGGGGTCGAATAAAAAATGTGAATACCATTCCATGACCTCCCACTTAGTGCCTTCTTTATTTGCATGCTCAAAGCCTCTGTCATTATTATATATAGAAAAGGAGATATTAGGTCTCCTTGCCTCAAGCCTTTGGTGCCACAGAAAAAGCCATATGGGACCCATTTATTATGAGCGAATATCTGGGGGTTGATATGCATCTATAGACCCATTTCAACCAAGCTTCATTAAATCCTAATTTCCTTTTCGCTTCCATTAAGAATCACCATCTTACTCTGTCATAAGCTTTACTCATGTCTATCTTAACTATCATACCTTTTTTCTTTGAATGCTTGAGGGAGTGCACAAATTTGTGAGCCACCACAATGGCATCCAAAATGCTCCCACCAAGGACGAAACCACATTATTCTTGTGAGATCAACTTTGGAAGAATTCCTTTTAGTCGGTTTTCCATTACTTTGGAGATCAACTTATATATGGTGTTACACAAAGCTATTGGTCTATAATCAACAAAGGTTTCATAGTTTGCTTTCTTTTGAATCAAAGAAATATTCATGTTATTCAAATCCTTTAGTATTGTCCCTTTCTTTCTTGAATCCTCCACCAATCCATGAAGACTTAGGCCCATGAACTCCCAAAAAGTCTGATAGAAACAAGAATTGAATCCATCGGGGCCTGATGCTTTGTCCGGTTGCATATGGAAAAGTGTTATTTTGATTTCCTCCAATGACGTTGCCCCACTCAACATTTTATTGTCTTCTTATGTTATTTTCAGAGCAATGTCATCCACTATAATTAGGTTTAGTGGTTCTTCTTCATTCGCTCCACATAAAAGTGAGGAAAAAAATTCCACACCTATGGCCTAAATTTCTTCTTCCTTTATTTTGATTTTCCCATCCGTGTTCACTATCTGTTCAATCTTGTTCCAATTGTGCTTCAGTTTGGTTGAAATATGAAAGAACTTTGTGTTTAAGTCACCTTCCTAAATCCAGGTATCCCTGGATTTTGATCTCCAATAGCACTCCTCTCTTAGCAGAACTTCTTCATATTCTACCTTCAGTTCCTTCTCTTTTTCATATTTAACATTTGTCATTCCTTGATTTATTACAATTTCCCCTAGAACAACCAACTCTTCTTCAATGCATTTTTTCTATTCAAAATTATTTTTGAAGCTTGATTTATTCCATTCCCTCAGTTTCTCCTTCATCCTTTGCAACTTCTTCTAAAAGATGAACATTTTTTAGCCCACCACATGGATTGGCTCAACCCACCATTACTTCAGCAATTCTGGAAGCTCCGGAGCATATAGCCACATTTTCTCAAACCTGAACTACCCTTTGGCTCGTTTTGATTCTTCATTGACCAATAGGGTGATTGGGAAATAGTCAAAAATTTCCACCAAAAATATAGATGCTTTTGGTAAGAGATTTCCCTGCAATCAATCTTTAGACACAAGGAATCTATTGAGCCTTTCGGTGATGTTACTGGAATCTTTCCTCCTATTATTCTAGGTATGGATTCCATTTGTTGTTTTAATGTCAATCAAATTATTTGTTTCTACAAATTTAAAAAAGTCCTTTTGAACTTGTTTTATACTTCTTGCACCCCCAAACTTTTCTTTTAAATCCAAAATAGCATTAAAGTCCCCCCAAAATTACTTTTGCTTTACCTAATTTTTTTGATATGGTCTCCCATAGTTTATTTTTTCTTCCATTCTTATTGGACCGTACACATTATGCATCTACAAATTTTCCTTCCCAGAGATACCTTGATTTTTCTAGGCTACCAAAGGACCCCCAAGCCACCTGAGGCACTGATTGCATCTTCAAATTTTCCTTCCCAGAGCTTGCTATATTTGGTAAAAGCACTGATTTCTTCTCCTTCCAATTTGGTTTCTTGAAGGAAGATGATGTTAGGATTCTAGCTTTCCAACTGGAGTTTCACCAGTCACCTTTTGTTAGGGGCATTTATGCTCCTAACATTCCATAAGAAGACCTTCATCTCCTCCCAAGGAGGCCCCTTCTCACTTGGATCTTGTCATGTATGATTTGATTGGAGGTTGTTCACCTTTTAGAACCCCCTCCTCCCTTTTCTATTTGTTGGTTTTCCTCCTGACCCTAGATGAGGAGGCCAAATTTTTTGTTTGTTTTATAATCCTCTTTTCAGTTACCTCCAATTCATCAGGGGCATCCTTCTCTGATTCAGGATCTATATCCTTGAACTCTTCATTATTGTACCATTCGAGTATTTTTATGAGTGATGCCTGTTCATCCTATGTTAGGCCAATCTCCCCCTCTTTGAATTGCATTCCTTCCTCTCCCATGGGGACGTCCTGGGGCTCTACTAGGATGATTTTCCAAAGTTTCACCTGGGAGGATGCTTATAATCTATTATGTTCCATAGAGCTTGCATCTTCCTTCTGTGAATCTTCTTTCGGGCCTTCCTCCACTACATATTTTTGTTTCTCTTTCCAGACTTCCTTGACTGTTGGAGGAAATCTTTTAAACTTTTTCGCATTATGATTACATCGTCTACACTTTATGTAGAAGAATTTGGGTGTTTCTACTTCAATGCTTTGCCTCCAAATGCTACTAACCGAGATTAGATCTATTAAATATGGAATCTCCTTAATTTCTAGTATCAAAATTCTTGCATAGATTAGTGATTCACCTTTTCTCAAGTCAATTTCTAATGTTTGGCCTAGGGTATTTCCTATTTTTGTGAGGCATCTTCCGGATTAGTATTCAAAGGGAAAGTTGTATAACTGTAACCACTTTGGGTCGTTATGAGGAACATACTCCAGAGGGTTAAAATTTCTTTCCCACCTTTATAGGACAAGAAAAGAGGACCCGTGTCTCCATTTCAGTGAATTCATGATTTGTTCTCTTTTCAATTTGCTATGAAACACTGCCACAAAGAAACCTTTTGGTAGGAAGTTCAGTATAAGATCCATCTTCTAATTTTTTATGACCCATTCACCTATCACCTTCCTTTTTAACCATTTTCCTAGGAAACACCCAATAATGACATGCTGCTCCAGATATTTTGCATCGTTCTCTACATCTGTTGACACATCTACCATTGGAACAATAGAAGCATCTTTTCTTCCTTCGTCTGGTTGCTCCTTTCCCTCTTCTTCCCTTCCCAACTTCTCTTCACTAGCACCATGATTTGTAGAATCTCCTGCCTGCACCATTCATGTAAAATTAGGCATAACTTATATTGGTGGAAAGATGACAATTTTTTCTATAAACCCTTTTCATTTCATGAAATTTGGATTAAAAAAAGTTGTCAGCCACAAGGGCGAACTTCATAAAACTATATTATATATTATGTATTATTATATTATTATATTATGTATTATTATATTATTATATTATATATTATATATTATATTATATACTATACACTACATATATTTTGTATAGTATATACTATATTATATATAGTATACATATTAAATATTAAATATTATATTAATATTATGTAATATAAATTATATAATATATTTAATACATAGTATATATTATATATTTATTGATGTGTGGCCAATTAACAAGAGAGATAGAGGGAGTGGGAGGGACTTGAGAGAGAGAGGGAGAGAGAGAAAGACCTAAGAGGGAGTGAGAGACCTGAGAGGGATGGGGAGAGAGAGTTGAGAGGGAGAGAGAGAGACTTGAGAGGGAGAGAGTGAGAGAGAAAGAATTGAGAGGGAGAGAGGGAGAGAGTCTTGAGAGGGAGAGGGAACAAGAGACTTGAGAGGGAGAGGGGGAGGGAGAGAGGAAGAGAGAGAGAGACTTGAGAGAAGAGGGGGCTTGAAAGTGAGAGGGAGAGAGAGAAAGACCTGAGAGGGAGAGAGAGAGAGAGAGTTGAGAGGGAGAGTGGGAGGCAAAGAGGGAGAGAGAGAGAGAGAGACTTGAGAGGGAGAGAGCAAGAGAGAGAGAGAGAGACTTGAGAGAGAGAGAGGGAGGGAGAGAGGGAGAGAGATATACTTGAGAGGGAGAGAGAGGGAGAGAGAATCTTGAGAGAGAGAGACCTGAGAGGGAGGGAGAGAGAGACTTGAGAGGGAGAGAGGGAAGGAGAGAGGAAGCTCTAAGAGACTTGAGAGAGAGAGTGTGTGTGTGTTTTTTCCCATCTTGGGACCCTCTAGAATAAGAATTGATGCAACCATAAAAAAAACCATTATAACTCAATTCAACATCATGCCATTAAAACCTTCAAGCTTAATAACACGTCATTAGATCCTTCATGTAAAAGGTATAAAATCATCATGAATAAGAATCATTATCTTTCAACCATGATACATAAAGAACATTATGTACACTATAAGGGTTTGATGCAATATTCAAACAAAATCCTTACAAGACAAGATACATGTTCATTAGATTGTTCATGCGAAATCTATACAATAATCATGATCAACAAATAAGACATCACTCAACCGTGATGCATGAATAAACACTATATATGCACACTATACATGAACAAATACTAAATTAATAGATTATTTAATATTTATTACTAAATTTTTGTCACATCATTATACTATTATATTCATAAATTCAACACTAAAAATATCCATCCAACCAAATTATTTATAAAATATCCATCCAACAAAATTCTTTATAAAATATCCATCCAAGGTCAAATTCTTTATAAAAATAAGATCATTGTCTTAATAAAGTTTTGTGGCTCTCTATTGTATCTCTTCATTTTTTTGTGTTTTCCTTTTTAGAATGGGATAGTCTCCTCTCCTCTAGCCATTGTTTATGCTCGCCTAAATCCACTTCAATGGACCTAACAACATCAACAACATTTTGCATATTTGATGCAAAATGCCTCATATATGGGTGAACATATTCTTCATTTTGAATAGCGTTAACTTGATCCTGAATGGTTTTAACATTCACATCAATTTATTCTCAAAAGCAAGCACCATTGGATGCAAGTGGTGGAGGTGGGGGGTTATGAGGTGGAATGGGTGGAGGTGCAGTGGGTGGAGCTAGAGGGCATGGATCCATGATTTAGATATAAGTGAAGCTGCATTAAATTTGTAATTTCAAAATGTAATATACATGTTTAAAAATCCCCTTAAACCATTCAATATAAATGACTTGTTTGAATACAAATGAAAAATGTGTAAATCTCATTTATGTCTAGGGCATGTAAATGAAAAATAAATAATTTTTAAAGTGAGGTGAAATCTCATTTAAAAATACATTAAATTTTTACCTCGCTGCAATGTGGAAGTGTTAAGCTCCAAATTTCCAATACTCAGTGAATTTGGATACATAGTCAGTAATGGTTAAACAAAACTTGTCCCAATAGCCATAGGGAAATGGGAAAAGTTAATGGTTAATAATTGATGGGCTATGGAGGAGGTTATCATACAATATGATAGCCTCCTGCATAGCCCATCGATTATTATCCATTAATTTCACCCATTTCCCTATCTAACTATGGATTTAGATTCACTAAGTATTGGCAATTTAGAGCATAATACTTCCAACAAGGGTCCCTTCTATTTTGAGAGCCGAGGAGAGTCAAAAGAATTAAAAAATTAAAAAACAAATTGTTTAGCAAATAAATACTAACGTAAGAATAAGTGACAAAGCAAGAATTTAAGAAACACGAGAATAAGTGATAAAAAAGAAGGAAAAATAGACAAAAATGTAAAACAATTTAAATAAATGCAGAAAGGGGGCAATGAAGGTTCAATTTTATGTTTTTTTCTAGTAATGAAGGTTCAATTTTTTCGTTTGATGTTTTTTTTTCACTAACTAGGGTTTCAATGTTTTTTGTAGGTTTAGATTGAAATGAAAAAAAATCAACAAAACTACAAAGAATGCAAAAAAAACCTAAATTAATCACTAATGAGCAAAAAAAATAGAAAAAAAATGCAATGAACACGTACTTGGAACACGCTAGAGGTCACTGCGCACAATGGAGGTTGTTGCTCAATTGGTAGCATCATGAAAATGAGTTAGGGTTTGGGTTATAAAATCCTTAACAAAACGGATATCCGTTATAAACAAATATCCATTTGTTTCTAGCATATTGATATATTATGAAGAGGCTTCAAATCCAATGCAGTTGATAATGGTTATCCGTTATAAATGGATATCCGTTTTCTATTATCTTGAATATATAATAAATTTATTATATATAAATATATCATAATATATTTCATATATACTATATATTATATAATATTTATTATATAATATAAATTATATAATATTTATTATATAATATAAATTATATATTAAATATATTATTAATAAATATAATATAATATATAATTTATATTCTATTTATTGTATATATTGAATATATTATATATTATACAATACATTTAATACATAGTCTCCCTTTGAAGTCTCCATGTCCCTCTTAGATCTTTAATATATATATTTAATCATTATATATTATTTAAGAGAGGGAGAGAGAGAAAGACCCAAGAGGGAGAGAGGGAGAGTGAGGGAGAGAGGGAGAGTGAGGGAGAGTGGGAGAGAGAGGGAGTGTGTGTGTGTGTGTGAGAGAGAGAGATGGTTTAGGGTTTATGGTTTAGAGTGGGAGGGGGAGAGAGAGAGAGGGAGAGGGAGAGTGGGAGAGAGAGTGTGTGGGAAAGGGAGATAGGGAGAGGAAGGGAGAGAGGGAAATGCCTAGGAGAGAGAGAGAGAGGGAGAGTGGGAGAGAGAGAGAGGGAGAGAGGGGGAGAGAGAGAGGGGAGAGGAAAGAGAGTGGGAGAGAGGGAGAGTGAGAGAGGAGAGTGGGAGAGAGAGAGGGAGAGTGGGAGGGAGGGAGAGAGAGATGAAGAGTGGGAAAGAGAGAAAGTCCTACGAGGAAGAGAGAGAGTGGGAGAGAGAGGGAGAGTGGGATAGGAAGAGGGTGAGAGTGGGAGAGGGGTAGAGGGAGAGTGGGAGAGTGGGAGAGATCCGAGAGAGAGAGAGAGAGAGAGAGAGAGAGAGAGAGAGAGAGAGAGAGAGAGAGAGAGAGAGAGAGAGAGAGAGAGAGAGAGAGAGAGAGAGAGAGAGAGAGAGAGAGAGAGAGAGAGAGAGAGAGAGAGGGGAGAGGGGGAGAGGGAGAGTGGGAGATACCTTAGAGAGAGAGAGAGAGAGGGAGAGGGAGAGAGAGAGGAGAGAGAGGGAGGGAGAGTGGGAGACAGAGAGGAGATAGAGGGAGAGTGGGATAATATATATTATATATTGATATAATATTAATATATATAGTATATATTAATATATTATTGTATATTAATATATATTTATATATAAGATATATTAATATATAATAAATATATATCATAATAAATAATAATTCTTAAAACTCAAGTAAATGGATATCCGTTATGAACGAATATCCATTTTCTTTGTTATAGGTTATACACTTACATCAGAGCAATATATATTAATATATAATATAAATTAATATATATTATATGTGTGATCGAAAATATGCGTATTAAAATGAAATAAATACTATTCAAGCACACCAATGAAACTTTAAATCAAAGGAAAACTGATTAAACAAAGTAAAGCAAACTCTCAATGCAGCAGCTCCTTTGAAGACGTCCCATTGTCCTCTATCTCTAGTATTTTTTCTAAAGCTCTCCGATTTGTATGCTAAGCTCCACAAAATGACTACTAAAGAACAAGATTTAAAAATAAATGCATGCTATACTAAGAATGCAAGATTTTGAAGGTTGATAATGGAGGAATGTTGGTTGTTCACTTCAGCAGCATAACGACGTGATGAAGATGGTAGATGGCGATGGATGGAAGATCAAAGATGGATTTTGACAGAATGAGGATGCTAGATGAAGATTCGATAGAAGATAGAAGAATTATTTTGGCAGCATAAGGATGTCTGAAGATTCGATCCAAATGGCTTGTGAAAGGTTAGATTTATAGATTTTTCGAAGGCAAAAGCTTAGCTGGCAAAGATCAATGGTTGAGATTCAATCTGGTAAGATGAACGGTAAGAGATTTTCCAAAGTCGAGTGAGAGAAGTAGAAGGTTTCCTTTTCTTCAATTTTTGTCATTGAGATCCGAAGGGAATTTTCTGTTTTGAAGAATGAGTTAAAATGAAATTCATAATTAAATAAATTAATTTATTTAATTATATGTGAAGATGGATTTAGAAACTTGCATAATTAAATAAACAGTATTTAATTATGTGAGAGAGGAAAATTTAGAAGGCATTAAAAATTTAAAAATATTTAATTATTTGTGGAGTGAAAAAGACATTAAATTAAATATTTAATATATTTAATTTAACTACGAGATGAAAGGGGTGTTCGGAGAATATTCCATTATTTGAATATTCAAATATTCAAACTTTAGAATGATATGATAATTAATATAAATAAATAATCAAATTTATTTAATTTAATTAAGAGGAATATGGAAGATGGTAATAATTAAATAAGGGTATTTATTTAATTAAGGTGGAAGAATTATAAGAGTGAACAATATAAATAAATAATTAAATTTATTTAAATGCAGATTGAATTAGAGATTTAACTAAATAACTTGTATTTAATTAATTACCAGACTTATTATAATGTGACCATTTTTAGGTGCATACATTTTTCCCCTCTTTGAGACGATGTTTGAGATGATGTGATTTTTATCGAGTAACATCATTTCAAAGAAGTTAAGGTATGAATAGAGGATAATGGATAATGATAGAAAGATAGGATGATGGAATGATGATGCCCCCTTGAGAGGATAGGCGGGTTGGACAAACACGGGTAGGCTCTCGAAATGAAATGATAAAGGGAGGGATACGACGGATGATGTAAGATAGGAAGTGGATGAAGGAGAGGAATGATACGTTATGCTGCAATGAAGGTGAGCAACCATGATGTTTGATATAGCACTAGACGTTATGTACCAAGATATAAGGACCAAGGTGACAATGTGTCTCATGCCCCAGCATAATACAACCTTGTCTAGATGTATGAGGAAGGAGACTTAGAGCATTAAAGTCCTAATGCACAAAAGGTATGATATGACCTTAGATGCAAATGATAGTACAAAAAGCTACTCCAACATACACAAGATATGAATATTAGCTAGAATGATATGGATTTGAAACAAATGCAAGATAAAATGATAACACACACAAGCAAGCAAGCAAGCAAGCACAAATGATACAAAAACAAACAAGGTAGTGCCCCTGTCAAGTTGTAAACCGATGATTGATTGATTGATTGATGATGATGATAGTGTTGTCATTGTTGGGAAGTGATATATCCCTAGAGCAACACAAGAATGATGATAATTGATTAATTGGTTGATTTGGTTTACGACAAGATTAGGATCAAGACCAAAGGATGTGATTGGATAATTTGACAAGATTAATTGACATGATTGGTATGGATTAAGGATTGAATTGCATTTGAATTATTGCTTGAATTGATTGAAGATGATTTGATGTATGGATGAATGGATTTGATGAAGATGATGATTGATTGGATGGTTGAATGATTGGATTGATTTGATGGATTAAGTAGATGAAATTGGAAGAAGTAATTCAATGGATTGATTTTATTGCTTGGATTTTGTTGGATTTTTTATTTTTTTGGATTTTTGGGGATATTTTGATTTTTTTGGATTTTTGAAATGTTTTATTTTTTGGATTTTGAGATTTTTGATTTTTTGGACTTTGGAATGTTTTGATTTTTGGATTTATGAAATGTTTTGATTTTTTTGGATTTATGAAATGTTTTGAATTTTTTGGATTTTTGAAATGTTTTGATTTTTTTGGACTTTTGGAATGTTTTGAGGTGTCAAAGGATGAAAATTTGAGTAGCCTTTGTGTTAAATACCAATGACAAGGGGAAAACCAAGTCTAGGTGCAAGGAGATAGATGAGATTGATGGATGAAAGGGTGGGTGATGGAAAAAAGGCTCATGATATATGGATGGATGGAAAGGATAAGTCATAGTGAATGGAATTGATGTACGCATCATAAGAGAGCCAGGATGTGATTTCCAAAGACTATGTCACATAGGAATAACATGCCCCATTCTAGGTACAATACTTAGAATTTTTCATGACAAAGCTTATGGCAATAGGATAATGATAGGCTTGTTTGAAAGGATGAGGTATATCAAGAGATACCCAAGACATGTTTCAACATTTTCCCCCTATTTCTTCATCAAGATCAAAAGAAGAAGGGTGGATGAATGGACTCATCATGATAGGTATGCATGATGGCTAAAGATGGTAGGTAGGATGGAAATGATAAGACATGAAAAGGAAAGGTTGGATAGATAAGACATTGTGCCCCCAAGTGTAAGCGACATATAAGATAAACCTACACATGACACCTATTTGCTAAGTTTTCATCATGGTACTTATCCAAGGTGCCTGTTTACCAGGTTTTCACCGTTGGATGAAGGGATTTCTCTTTACTTTTTTTGTTTTTTGACTTTTGGATAGGAGGGACTCAAGTTTCTAGTTGCATGAAAGTTGATAGTCCCACTAGGGATGGATGTAATTGCATGGACCATGTCAAGTGTCATTATGCTCATAGATGTTGGTAAGATATGACATGAAAGGGATGGATTAAGTAAATGGAGGATTATGAAAGTCTTATGCAAGAATGAATTGGGAATAGTGGATGATGATGTGGATTGAATAGGACTTGTGCAAAAGGATGGATGAAAAGTTTATGCAAAAGCATGGACCATAGGAAGGTGATTGGGAAGATATGTAGGATAGTAGTTGAAGGATGGGGAGGTGGAGGTATGTGGGATTGTTGTGAAATGGAAGGGAACCATGACCAATGGTTGCACACATTGTGATAAACATTGAATATTTTGATGTGGATGCGGTGTAGGAAGCAATGGATATGTTTTCTTAGGAGGTGGTAGATGAAGTGTTTTAGGTACCCACATAGACTTAGTAGTTTTATGATTTTTATTTTTCTTGTGGGTTTTAGGAATTTGAAACTTTTAAATGGAATGAGAATGTGGGATGGAAGTGGATGGTTGGGATTTTTGTGATGTAAATGCCTCGTTTGACTTGCTTTCCTTTTTCTTAGGTACCCAAACCATTTTAGTTTGGGCCTTTACTTTTGGAGGTATGGGCTTATATAACTTTTTGGATGTATTTTTCTTTGAATTTTTGTATTGATGTCCTAAGGCATGAGAAACCTTAGGATTTTTTACTTTATAGGTAGAGGCATTGAAATTATTTCTTTTGAATCCCATGGGTATGGTGGAATGGGTGGAAGCTTTATGTTTATACAATGTGTGCATTGATTGGTCATGATTAAGATGTTTAGAGGATTTATGGATGGAGGGATAAGAGGATTGAATAATGGGGATATTAGGTGTTGGAAGTAATGGTGGTAAAGTGGAGGGAGGGAAATTAGGAGTTGGAAGTAATGGTGGCAGATTTGACGATGGAAGATGTATGGTCACATGCTTTTGACATTTGTAGGATGATGGTGGTGGAATGGCAACAAATGTTTTGGGTGTATGATAGGATTTATGATGGAAAGTGGACATAGGATGCATGGAGGAAATACCAACGTCTTTAGGTTGTTGTCCTTGGGGTGTATTTCCAAGGCCATAGGAGCGTGGAGGGACTTTGACATGGATGGGCTCCAAAATACCTTGTTCATGAAGGTCTAGACTTTTACCTTGGTGTTTCATGTTTTGGAGTGCATAATGGACAATGGAAATAGGTGTAGGTGAAACACTAGACATGATTTCCTTATTGGATGAAGAAGATAATGCTTGTTGTTGTTCTAAGGAGGAACATTCATGAATGAGGATGGAGAAACCAATAGGATAGGATGGAGGACTTGCAATGGGGTCGATAGTGGGTGATGGAGGATCATTAGGATCTTGATTAGCATTATGTTCACTTAGATCCAAGATATTTGTTTGATCTTCTATGTGTGCTTGGGAGGCATATGTCTCATCAAGGGAAGTGGATGTTTGTGCATCATGGATGGGTGAGGTGGAAAGCTCTTGACCATGGAATGCATAAAGTTGGCTAAGGGGATCATCATGGTCTTCTTGATCATAAAAGGGGTCTTGATCAAAGATGGAAGATTGACCATGAATAGCATTAGGTATGTTATGAATGGAATCATTGGGAGGGTGTTGATCTTTATGTGGATGAGGGGGTAATGTTTTCCCATGTTTAGGATTGTGCTCTTGAAATACCTCATGACTTATTGGAATGGAGGTGGAAGGGGATGAATCTTGAATTGGATCAAGGGATTGTGGATGACATGGTTGGCTTGAAGGACTTGGCATGATGTTTGATGACTCTTTTGTACGTTCACGAATATGTGTTGAATGACACAGCGATGTTTGATTCCTTGCTTGTAACCCTTGGGTCACATCCTTTGTAGGTGTATGGGTGGGAGGTGTTGGCTTAGGGTTTTGGTTTTGATTGGATGAAGGTATGATAAAGTTATAGGGTGCATGTGCTAGATTGGTGTTCCCCTTGTCGAAGGTGGCATTCAGACTTGAGGAAGTTTGGCCTTGTTGTAAGGTAGAAATTAGGTTCACATGTGTTTGTTGTGATGTGGCTTGATAGGTTGATGTGGCATTGACATATGAAGAAGTGGATGGATAAGATTGGTATGAGGTGGAAGGAGAAGCCCCTCGAAGTTTGATTTTAGGTTTTGGTTTTGTTTCATTATTTGGACTATAGAAAGGGACTCCTTGAATTATGATCTCGGGCTTAGGTTTAGGATTGGGCTTGTTTATGATCATGACCATTTTGACAAGTGGTGATGGTGATGATGTGGAATGATTAGATTGGATGACTTGAATTGATTAGGATGAAATGGATATGATGTGAATGTGTTGGAAGAACATGTAAAGTGACTTGTCTTTATGTGTTTGGTGTTTAGCTTGATTTGGAAATATTTAAATGAATGATCACACATGTACACACATGAATCACACACGCAAGACACATAAGAAAATTTGAATTTTGGAATTTATGAATGTGATTATTAAGCACACACTTGAAGAAGACACATCAACAAGTCCTAGAACTAGTCAAGTGGGTATGGCCAATTAGGTTTCAAACTAGTTTGAACAAGGTTGACTAAGGATGATTTGAAAGCAAAATCCTATCACACAGCCGGGAGAAAGGGGTAACCCACCCTTCACCTTCACTTTCCAAAGGTATAAAGTTCTTTGGGGCTTAGCCAAGAGTGATAAGATTTTAACTTCCAAACAAGCGTGTCTTTCAATTCACACTTTGATTGAGGTCGTCCCTAGGGGTGATGAAATCCCCTAGCAGGCCTCCTATGAAGGGTTTGAAAAAAGAAAACCAAGTGAGGTGTTTGTGATCACACACACACTTGATTCACACTCACAATGATTAATTTCTCTTAGATTAGAAATGAAATGTGTGTAAAAAAAAGTTCAAACACTTGTTCTTTTTAGATCCCAAATCAAGATGTGATGGAAGAAAGTGGTGAATTTTAGACCCAATTTTCAATATGTGATTGAAGAAAATATTCATTTTTAAGAGCCCAAATCCAAATGTGTTTGCAAACAATGATTAATTTTATGCCTCAAATTGAAATGTGTGACAAACAAGATTAAGAGATGAAGGATGAAACAAGTGCACCTGGTTATTTTTGCTTTCCAAATTGATGTTGTGACTGATCCCAACACTTTTCTAGCTCCGTATGATTCACCAACAAGTCACCAAGACAAGAAGAAACACATGCATGCAAGCAAAAGTGTGATTAAATCCCAAAACAAGCAATTTTTTTTCAAATATGTGAGAATTTGAAAGATATAAATCTATCAAATCTGATAAAAACTTACACCATTAGATATCTTATGAAATTATACCCCATTTAAAAAAAAAGTTCTGAAAAAGACCAAAAAATGACTAAGATACAACCATTTTAAGATTTCCTATGAAAATGCTGCCTGTATGCGCTAAAACACAATCCAAAATGCTAAATAAGTCTCAGATGCGCTAGAACAGACCCTCGATGAGCGTCAATTTTTTTTTAGAATGCTAAATAAGCCCAAATGCGCTAGAACAGACCCCAAATATGCCAGAAAAAGTCCCAGATGCGCCTAAACAGTCACTAGATGCACCTAATTTTTTTTTTTTACAAATTTTTAATGGAATAGTATATGCACCATTATGTACTGTATATGTGCTGGAACAGTCCCTGGATGCACCGAAACAGTCCCTGAATGCACCGAAATAGTTGCTATATGCGCTCTAGAATCCTGCAAAACAAAAGTCAGAAAACCCCGTATGCGCTGCAGAAAATGTCGAATGTGCGTAAACGCCAAATTTTTCCTGAAAGCTAATTCCAGAATGCGGAAACTGTCAACAAAAACTTGTAGATAATGTTAAATTTGTGGGTTCTAGCTCCACGGTGGGCGCCAAAAATGTGTGATAAAAAATATGTGTATTAAAATGAAATAAATACTATTCAAACACACCAATGAAACTTTAAATCAAAAGAAAATTGATTAAACAAAGTAAAGCAAACTCTCAATGCAACAACTCCTTTGAAGACGTCCCATTGTCCTCTATCTCCAGTATTTTTGCTAAAGCTTTCTGATTTGTATGCTAAACTCCACAAAATGACTACTAAAGAATGAGATTTAAAAATAAATGCATGCTATACTAAGAATGCAAGATTTTGAAGGTTGATAATGGAGGAATGTTGGTTGTTCACTTCAACAGCATAACAACCTAACAAAGATGGTAGATGGCGATGGATGGAAGATTGAAGACGAATTTTGACAGAATGAGGATGCTATATGAAGATTCGATAGAAGATAGAAGAATTATTTTGGCAGCATAAGGATGTCTGAAGTTTCGATCTAAATGGCTTGTGAAAGGTTAGATTTATAGATTTTTCGAAGGCAAAAGCTTAGCTGGCAAAGATCAACGGTTGAGATTCAATCTGGTAAGATGAATGGTAAGAGATTTTCCAAAGTTGAGTGAGAGAAGTAGAAGGTTTCCTTTTCTTCAATTTTCGTCATTGAGATCTGAAGGAAATTTTTGGTTTTGAAGAATGAGTTAAAATGAAATTCATAATTAAATAAATAAATTTATTTAATTATATGTGAAGATGGATTTAGAAACTTGCATAATTAAATAAGTAGTATTTAATTATGTGAGAGAGGTTAATTTAGAAGGCATTAAATATTTAAAAATATTTAATTATTTGTGGAGTGAAAAAGACATTAAATTAAATATTTAATATATTTAATTTAACTACGAGATGAAAGGGGTGTTCGGAGAATATTCCATTATTTGAATATTCAAATATTCAAACTTTAGAATGATATGATAATTAATATAAATAAATAATCGAATTTATTTAATTTAATTAAGAGGAATATGGAAGATGGTAATAATTAAATAAGGGTATTTATTTAATTAAGGTGGAAGAATTATAAGAGTGAACAATATAAATAAATAATTAAATTTATTTATATGTAGATTGAATTAGAGATTTAACTAAATAACTTGTATTTAATTAATTACTAGACTTATTATAATGTGACCATTTTTAGGTGCATACAACATTATTTAATAAATGAAAGTTTTAATATTTAATTTGATTATGGGATGAAGAGAATATTCCATTATTTGAATATTCAAATATTCAAACTTTAGAATGATATGATAATTAAAATAAATAATCATATTTATTTAATTTAATTAAGAGGAACATAGGAAATGTCAATAATTAAATAAAATTATTTATTTAATTCAAGTAGAAGAATTAGAAAATGAACAATATAAATAAATAATTAAATTTATTTATATGTAGATGACCTTAGGAGAATTAATTAAATAACTCATATTTAATTAATTAACAAGCTTAATCATGACCATTTTTAGACGTATACATTTTGCCCCTCTTTGAGATGATGTTCGAGATGATGAGATTTGTGTCAAGTAACATCATTTCAAAGAAGTTAAGGTATGGATAGAGGAGAATGGATAATGATATAAAGATAGGACGATGGAATGATGATGCCCCCTCGAGAGAATAGGTGAGTTGAACAAACACGGGTAGGCTCTCGAAATGAAATGATAAAGGGGGGAATAAGACGAATAATGCAAGATAGAAAGTGGATGAAGGAGGGGAATGATACGTTATGCTACAATGAAGGTGAGCAACCATGATGTTTGATATAGCACTAGACATTATGCACCAAGATATAAGGACCAAGGTGACAATGTGTCTCATGCCCCAACATAATACAACCTTGTCTAGATGTATGAGGAAGGAGACTTAGAGCATTAAAGTCCTAATGCACAAAAGGTATGATATGACCTTAGATGCAAAGGATAGTACAAAAAGCTACTTCAACATACACAAGATATGAATATTAGCTAGAATGATATGGATTTGAAACAAATGCAAGATAAAATGATAACACACACAAGCAAGCAAGCAAGCATGCACAAATAATACAAAAAAAAACAAGGAATTGCCCCTGTCAAGTTGTAAACCATTGATCGATCGATTGATTGATGATGATGATAGTGTTGTCATTGTGGGGAGCGACATGTCCCTAGAGCAACACAAGGATGATTGATAATTGATTGATTGACTTTGATTTGATTTACGACAAGATTAGGATCAAGACCAGAGGATGTGATTGGATAATTTGACAAGATTGATTGACTTGATTGGTATGGATTAAGGATTGACTTGCATTTAGATTATTGCTTGAATTGATTTGATTGATTTGATTGGATGAAATGGTTTTGATGAAGATGATTGATTTGGTTGAATGGTTGAATGATTGGATTGAGGTGATGGATTAAGTAGATGAAATTGGAAGAATTAATTGGATGGATTGATTTTATTGCTTGGATTTTTGTTGAATATTTGATTTTTTTGGATCATTTTAGATTTTTGTGGATTTTTGAGATGATTTTATTTTTTTGGATTTTTGAAACTTTTTTATTTTTTGGATTTTGAAATGTTTTATTTTTTGGATTTTGAAATGTTTTGATTTTGGATTTTGAAATGTTTTGATTTTTTTATTTTTGGAAATATTTTTATTTTTTTGGATTTTTGAAATGTTTTGATTTTTTTTTGGATTTTTGAGTAGCTTTTGTGCTAGATACCAATGACAAGGGGAAAACCAAGTCTAGGTGCAAGGAGATATATGGTGAAAAGGGTGGGTGATGGGAAAAAGGCTCATGATATATGGATGGATGGAAATGATAGGTCATAGTGAATGGAATGGATGTATGCATCATAAGAGAGCAAGGATGTGATTTCCAAAGACCATGTCGCATAGGAATAACATGCCCCATTCTAGGTACAATACTTAGGATTTTTCATGACAAAGCTTATGACAATAGGATAATGATAGGCTTGTTTGGAAGGATGAGGTATATCAAGAGATACCCAAGACATGTTTCAACATTTTGCCCCTATATTTTCATCAAGATCAAAAGAAGAAGGGTGGATGAATGGACTCAATATGATAGGTATGATGGCTAAAGATGGTAGGTAGGATGGAAATGATAAGACATGAAAAGGATAGGTTGGATAGATAAGACATTGTGCCCCCAAGTGTAAGCGACATAGAAGATCAACCTACACATTCTAACATAATATTAATATATATTGTATATACAATATATATTAATATATAGTATATATAATAAATTAATATAGTATATTAATATATAATAAATATATATTATGACATATAAAAATTCATAACACTAAAGTAAACAAATATCCATAAATACAATATATATTAATATATAGTATATAATATATAAATATATATAATAAATTAATGTAGTATATTAATATATAATAAATATATATTATGACATATAATAATTCATAACACTGAAGTAAATGGATATCTGTTATCAGTTTTGTAAGTTATATTAAAAATAAAATGGGACCATTTTGAGTATTTCAACAGTCCCTACATTCTTTCTGTCACAAAATTCTCGTGCTTTCTGTTTGCATTAGACAAAATTTTGCTTTTGAAAGATTCTCTTACACTTTTTTTTACAATTACAATCATTTGTGTGTTTTTTTTGTTTGTGCAATGGGAAGCAACAGTCACCGTAAGAGAAAAGGTAAAAGGAAACTAATAGAAGATGAAATTGAAACATATAGAGCAAAAGATAGAGAAAGTCATCTAGGAAAAGAAGACAAGGTATGAAAAATATTCAAATTGAAGCTTCTTCTGCACCATTAAATGTTAATTCAAGTGAAGATGAAATAGAAATTGAAAATATTGAACATCATATTGAAATTGAAAATGAAAACATTGAAATTGAAAATGAAAATGTGAACAACATTGAAAATGAAAATGTTGTTGAAAATGCTATTGAAAATGAAATTGTTAATGAAAATGAAAATTTTGTTGAAAATGAAATTGTTATTGAAAATGAAAATATTGTTGAAAATGAAATTGTTATTGAAAATGTTGAAAATAGTGAGATTTAAAATGTTAATAACATTGAACTTGAAAATGAAAATGTTGATAATGAACCTTATGTAACACCTAATTACAAGAGAACCCCTAAATGATTGGTTGAAACAGATGAGAACATAATTGATAATCTTGAAGGAAAAAGGTCACAATGAACGGTTTGTTTGTGGGCTACCAAAATGTTCAATGAATACTTTTCTGATAAGACATTAACCGAACAAGGTCAAAATTTTGTGCAATTACTTAAGATTTACAAAATAAGACCATTATTAAAAAAATTGAAGATTCATGTCACAAAAAAAATAAAAATAAAAATTATTGTAAAAAATATTTTTAATGCTCTAATCTCTATTGGAAAGACTAGTAAGGAAAAAGATATAAGGGCTACTCGTAGAGTGATTAGAACCTCACTAGTAAGCCATCATTTGAGAAAGACTCGTTTAATGAGACAAACTTGTATTGATTTAAACTTAAATCATAAAACATTGAATAAATAACTCTTAAGAAGAGGAAGACTTGATAGTCTTCTTCAAAATGATACATGGGATTTTAGTGGGAGGCTTCCACATGTTGATAAGAAGCTAACCAATAATGTAAAGATGCAAATTGAATAATTTTGGAACTCTCACTCTAGAGTATCACTTAATGTAAAGGATGTTTTAAAGTTACGAATTGGTAATCGAGATCATATATCACATCCTAAACATGTTTTGGAATGTAGCCAAACAATTTTGTACAAACAATTTTTTCAAGAACATCCAAATTTGCAAATCTCACAAAGGGATTTTGAGTCTTGCAAGCCATTTTATTATGTACCTATTAATGTTCGTAATGCATGTTGTTGTAAATACCATGTTCAATTTTCCATGTATCATGAATTATTATGTCATATTCATTCTACTATGCATACTGATGAAATGTTGTAGGAGTGTCATGCAATGCAACTTCCCAAGTCATCTAGGGAGTTGTTAGATTCATTTTTATGCATTAGAGGTGATGGTTGCTTATTTTATAGAAATGATTGTTTAAATGAAATGTGTTTGCAATGTGGTGGTTTATCAAAGTTTGTAACATGCTTTCATGAGGGAAGTGATCATGATTTTGGTAACAAGATTGTTGAGAAAAAAAGGTTTGAGACAGTTAAATACACATTGAAGAGTGGAGGTGAGGGTTCTAGGTGCAAGTTGGTTTCAAGAGAGGTAAGTATTGCTGATTTTATTTTGATTTTAAGAAAAATATTTTCTATAAGTATGCAAGGCATAGCCACATGTCATAGTGGTTCGATAAAAAAATTCGTGATGTGTAAGGACTCTTTCCCCATTGGAACTATTGTATTTGTAGTTGATTTTGTTGAAAATTACACATTGCAACCACAAAATGAAGTTCAATCACAATATTATAATTCTATTCAAATTGCTTATTTCTTCCACATTCATACATATAGACATGCCCCTGATAGTACAAAAGAGGATAGGAAGATAATCAAGGATTACCATTTTTACATGAGTGATGATAGATCCCATTCATTTGAGTTTGTACAACATTGTTTTGAATTTTTTTTTGAGTTCTTGTAGGAAAAATGAATTGCAATCGACCAACATCTGATTTGGTCAAATAAATGCATAGGGAAATTCAGAATGTTCAAATGTTTTATTGGTTGAGCAAGATGCATATAGAGAGGGGTGTACCACATATTTGAAGTTTTTTCAAAGTTGGGCATGGAAAAGGCAAGCATGATGGCACAGGTGCATGTGTGAAGAGAGCTTTGGTTAAGGAACAAATGAAGATCAGAGGTGGTGCAAAATTCACTGATACATGTTCTACTATTGATTGGTGTACACCTATGCACTATCATGAGGAGGGACACTTGATTCACAAGTGTGAAGGTTATTTTGGTTGGTTGAGGAGGGCATAGTGGGAGACAAAATGGAATGTCAAACAATTAGAGATTCTTCAAAGATGCATTCGTTTCAAAGCTCAGATGTGGGTGCATGGACCACATGGACACGAGAGATGGCTTATTTTTGTCATAATTGTATTCAGTGTGATTGGGATCAATGCGATTCAAGTGAGTGGGTAGATATATGGATTTCATAGTACCTAGGACCCCTTTATTTGTAGCAAAATCCTCATTAGAAGATGTAATGGAAAGTTCACTTGAATATGACCATTTCTTAAATCTTGTATAGCTAGGACATTTCTATGCAGTTGTAGCATCACAGGAGAATGAAGAGGGATCAAACTATTGGTTGGCACAATGTGTATAGGGAAAGAAAAAGCTAACACAACTTATGATAGATGATGATGGGTTCATGTATCCTACAAGTTTAGTTGTTTCTTGAACTTGGTTGCATTACCATTTCATCATTGTTTAGGTTGTTTAGAATAATATAAATTTTTTATTCTAATCATCTTTTCTAGTTTGCATTACCATTTCATCATCATTTAGGCTGTTTAGTATAATATAGATTTGTTCTTCTATGTATATTTAGATGTTGATAAAATTCTTATGATCGTACAGGTTTAGTTGTTGTTTCTGGAACTTGGTTGCGAACATATATGATTAGAAAGAATGACATACCTGCATTTGAAGACTATGAGAAATGAAAAACCATTCTCATGTATTCACACCTTGTTATAGCAACAAATGTTAAGTTATTGAGACATCATGCTAGAACAAAAACAAAGGAACTATGGACAATTAGTAATGCTAATCATGAAGCATTACTGGAAACTATGAAGGTAAGAGATGACCCTTCAAGCACACTTGAGTAGCAGATCATTTGTTGTATGGGACTAGTATGATATTGTTCATCACATTTTGATATTGTTTATTTTCTAAGGTTTGTCATTTAGGTGTTTAGAATAATATAGATTTTTTAGTCTAAGCAACTTTTCTATTGTGACCATATAGATTTGTCATTCAAAATATATTGTGATGTTCTTGACATGATGATCATGGAGTTGCTACAACAATAACCAACTCTAATCCTTTGGTAGAGGTATGTGATAGATTAGAATGATATAGATTTTTTTTTTATAAGATAAGCAACATTTACAAGATTTTGTACCCTTCACACATAAAGCCCAAAGGGCCAAAAAGAGCTAGTTCAAACTAGAGCATGAACTAGAAGAAAAAAATAGAAACAGTTGAACAAAAACTATAGAACAACAGACATGGATTAGACAACCCCAGAACTAGAGGGGACTAATTTGACTCCTTGAACTCAAGGCTGCACAAAAGCAATGGATTTGGGGAGTCCCTTCTTCTTCCTCAGCACAACCAACCAGGAAGACTCAAAATCGAAAACCACTGAATGAGGCAAGGGGAGCGAATCCACAATAGCCATCCTGGGTGAGGAGCCACCATGTAGCGAGGGAGCTGGCATTGAAGGAGAGGAGACAAGAGCGATCAAAGGATCAGTAGAATCATTCAATAAGGGATGGGCAGGTTCCGACTATATAGATTTGTTATTTCAAGCATCATTTTTAGTTTGCATTACCAATTCATCATCTTTTAGGTTGTTTAGAATAATATAGATTTGTTAGTCTAACCATCTTTTCTATTGTGACCATATAGATTTGTCATTCAAAGTATATTGCAATGTTCTTGACATGATTGATCATAGGGCTATTGCAACAATAGCCAACTCAGATCCTTTGGCGAAGGTATGCGATAGATCAAAATAATATAGATTTGTTATTCTAAGCATATTTTCTAGTTTGCATTACCAATTCATCATCGTTCAGGTTGTTTAGAATAATATAGATTTGCTAGTCAAAGCATCTTTTCTATTGTGGCCATATAGATTTTTCATTCAAAGTATATTGCGATATTCCTAACACGATTGATCATGGAGCTACTGCAACAATAGCCAACTCTGATCCTTTGGTAGAGGTATGCGATGGATTAGAAAAAATATATATTTGTTATTCTAAGCATCTTTTCTAGTTTGCATTACCATTTCATCATCATTTAGGTTGATTAGAATAATATAGATTTGTTATTCTAAGCATCTTTTCTAGTTTGCATTACCATTTCATCATCATTTAGGTTGTTTAGAATAATATAGATTTGTTATTCTAAGCATCTTTTCTATTGTGTGTAGTTTAACTGCTACCTTGATGGTTTGTACAGGTGCTTGTCACTCCAGAATTTCAACGTGCTACTATTATGGATGAGTGTGTTGACCACGAAGGCAACACGTGATTTATTTCTTTCCCCTACTAGGAAATGACTATGTATTAGAGTCGTTTGTTGTATGCTTATGTGGAATTTTGTAAATCCTATATTTGATAGCAATTCTTGAATGATAATATCATGCGAATTGTGTATACTTTATGTGTATTCAAGTGTATACTTTATAATTTATGTGTATACTTTGTCACTTATGAGTATTCCAATATATACTTTATGACCTACGTGTTTTCATGCGTATATTTTGTATTCATGTGTGTAGTTCATGAATTAAGTGTATTTGAGTAAATGATTCACTTATTCACTTACTCACGAGGAGTAGAACAAACCCTAAACCCCTTTGCACCTTTACACCACATCCATCTAACCCTTTTTCCATCAACTGAAAACTCGACATCGTCGGAAAATGCCTTGGAGATATCAAAAATTGAGAGAGGTTATTGTAGAGGGGTCCTACATGATCCCGTAGACTCAGAAAAATTGTTTCTAGATGACACAGTTTTTGAGTAATAGCTCATCAAAGATTGCTTCCTTTTAGCACTTTGGACTCTTAAGGGAAATCACTGGTCCAATGTAGCTCAGAGTGATTCAATGTGTTTGTGTTGAAAAGAGGACCATGTCTAGCGTAAATGTACCCATCTAGACATGTTGGAATAGTTTGTTTGGTTGTACAAACTGTAGAATGAAAGTTGCACCACTTTTCAACTTTACACTGCTTGCATCTAACAACTTTTTCCTTAACTAAAAACTCGTCACAATGAGAAAAAAACTCTGAGATAGCAAAAACCAAGAGAGGTTATTGTAGAGAGTCCCAACATGATCCCATAGCCTTAGATGAAGAGTCTGTAAGCATCACGGTTTTTAAGTAATAGCCTGTCAAAGATTGTTGTCTTTTAGCACTTTGGACTCTTAAGGGAAATCGTCAGTCCAATGTAGCTCAAAGTGGTTCAACACATTTGGACACAAAAAAGGACCATTCATAGCATAAACGTATCCATCCAGACATGTTGGAATAGTTTGTTTGGTTGTACGAGTTGCAAAAAGAAAGTTGCACCACTTTGCAACTTTACATTACTTACATCTTACAACTTTTTCATCAACTAAAAACTTGGCACCATGGGAAAACGCCTCTGAGATAGCAAAAAATAAGAGAGGTTATTGTAGAGGGTCCCAAAATGATCCCATAGCCTTAGACATAGAGTCTATAAGTATCACGATTTCTGAGAAATAGCTCGTCAAAGATTGTTGTCTTTTAATACTTTGGACTCTTAAGGGAAATCGTTGATCCAATGTAGCTTAGAGTGATTCAGCATTTTTGGGTGCAAAATAGGACCATTCCTAGCATAAACGTACCTATTCGGACATGTTGGAATAGTCCTTTTGGTCATACGAGTTGTATAATGAAAGTTGCACCATTTTGAAACTTTACACTACTTGCATTTGACAACTTTTTCCTCAACTAAAAACTCATCACCACGAGAAAAAACCTCTGAGATAGTAAAAATAGCAAGAGGTTATTAAAGAGGATCCCAACACAATCCCATAGCCTCAGATGAAGAGTTTTTAAGTTTCACAATTTTTGAGTAATAGTCTGTCAAATTTTGAACTATCTTTTAGCACTTTGAACTCTTAAGGGAAATCGTCGGTCCAATGTAGCTTAGAGTGATTCGGCTTGTTTGGGTGCAAAAGAGGACCATGCCTAGCGTAAAATTATCCATCCAGATGTGTTGGAACAATTTGTTTGGTTGTACGAGTTGCAGAACAAAAGTTGCACCACTTTGTAACTTTACATTGCTTGCATCTAACAACTTTTTCCTCAATTGAAAAATCATAACTACAAGAAAATAGGGTTATTACCTCATAATTGCTTCATTTGATGATGCTTCATTCTATTCCCTCCTTCCTTCCAACTGCATCTTAGTGATGCTCCAGATCTTTGTTCCTGCATTTCAGTTGCATCTTTTAGCGATGCTTTGGAACTTTATTTCTTCGTTCTTGCTACATCTTTCAGCGATGCTCTGAAACTTTGTTCCTGCATTCTAGTTGCATCTTTTAGTGATGCTACAAAACTATAGGGCTATTGAATGTATTACAAACAAAGTGGTATTTGTGTGATGTAATGATTTCAAGAAAGGTACATGGTGGAAAGTTACATGGTTCAAATCCACCTTAACCATCATCTCTCACTTTCTTTGCCTACACAAATTCTTACCAAATAAAAAACCTCAATTGCGTTAAGTTGAATGGAATATATGACAACAATTGTGATATAACAAGTTTGGTGTTGGTCAAGGTTGATTGACATATATGACAATATCATATCAGTGTTATTGCTTTTGTGCGAAGTGTGCATTATGAATAGTGTGCATCAAGCCCATATAGTATGCCTAGTTTGCTTATTGATGCATTATGGTTAGCAACATTCATTGTTGTGCATTACGACTATACAAATTGCATGTCGAAGGTCAAATAACATGCATGTCTGGAGTTGTATTTGGTTTGTTTAATCATAGTATCACACTGATTTGGTTTGTTTAATGGTTGCATCATGGTTGAGTGATGTCTTAATTGTTGATCATGATTATTGTATAGATTCAACATGAACAATCCAATGAACATGTATCTTTTTCAGTTGTAAGGACTTTGTTTGAAGGTTGCATCAAACCCCTATGGTTGAAAGATAGTGATTCCTATTCAAGATGATTTTATACCTTTTACATGTTATTAAGATTGAATGAACATTGAGTGAAATTGTTTTTTTATCAAGAAGGTTGTATTACTTTTGAATGAACACTGTAACATGACATATATTTCATTAAGTTGTATCCATTTTTTTGAAGTTTTTAATCAATCAAAATAATCAATTCCATAAGACTGTCACAAGCTTCTCTTTTCCTATTTTTTGCCTTGTCTATGAGACCACAATTATTTGAGGCATATTTTCAAATAGTTCTTCTCAACAAATATTATACAATGCTTCTCATACCATTTTTCATTAATTGTAATTTCTTTTGAAATAAAAATCAGCTACCCACTTCATTATAGGAGTTCAAAAATAACTAATGTCAAATGTAAATTCATTCAAAAGAGCTTGAAATCATGTGTATACTCAAATTGAGTGTTTGATAAAAATTTTTGGTAGACATGTATGAAAAATGTGGTACAATAGAAAATACAGTGAATTGTTTGAAAAAAATCCTCAAAGAAATGCACTCATGGAATGTGATGTATGTGAACCTTAATATGAATGAACTCCAACATAGATGGATTACCAATTATAATTCATAAGTTCTATTAAAATGTAATTTCGTTAATCTATAACATACATTATTGATCATAATTTTAAACCATTCTAAGATAATTATGCATTCCATTTTGAAAATTCAAAGCAGAAAGACACGCACACGAGGAATAAATTAGATTAGATATCAATTCTTATATATCAAAATGTAGAATAATTGTGTTTGTGCATATACAAAATTGGCATATATGCCTACTTAATTAGAACAAGTTTTACAAATTGTGACATATATGCCATCTCAAGATCTATTAAATCCTAAGTACATATCAATCTATATCAAATCCTAATTTTGTGTTGGACCATCAAAATTGAGCCTCCTCGATGACTTAGTTGCTTTGAGGTTTTCTTGCACAATAACAATTAAAACCACAAATTAGATTAATTATGTGAATGGTTGACAAAATAGACTAGTAAAGTGAAACTTATATACTATCATTTATAAATTATGAATTTAACATCAAAATCACTATGTACGTGTACTATATTATATCATTAATGAAATTTTTTTTTACCTCAAGTCTTTCTCTCTTTTCTATAAGATGGTCTGCATATGATTGTCCCTTAGGAAGATTGGGAGTCCTCGTATAAAGTAATGGTCTCACACTCTTCACAATACTGAGTCAAGCAGAGGACTATAGTAGGTAAAATAAAAATGACACAAATTAACATATAATTTTTGATAAATAATCATATTTACTAAACATATATCTACTCCTCTCTAAACACACAAATATCTGCAATACAAAATAAACACATACCTATTGTGATTCTATGACACTAGATGGACTCATGGTCGATGAAGCAGCTAAAGTGGTTTCCTATATAAAAAAATGACAAGAATGTAACACAATTTAAATGCACATGCACATATAATCATAATGTTGAGAATATAAAATAAATATTTACCTTTTGCAAAACTTCATCCAATGGGTTAGGGTCAGTCAATATCAAGTTACTGCATAAAAAGATAAGATTACATTAGACTATCAATCTATGTAGTACATGTATTTAAACATAATAGATTTTAAAAATTAACATCTGAATAATAATTTAAATAATACCGTATATTGAGACCCTAGAAAAAATGAAATGGCTGACTATGTACCCTCTTGCTCTTGGGACATATGCTCCTCTATTAGCAACTATTAAAGATTCCAACATATAAACATATATTAGTACAAATATCTCTTATAAAATATGAAATAATTTAGATAAAACACACTATGAAATTACTTTAAGTCTTACTGGTGCTCCCATATTATCCCTTATAGCCGATGTCTCTCCTACAAATGGTCCACTCCATGCTCTATCAACTCCTACATCTGACATATCCTGAACCTCGTAGTCATGGGAGCCTCAGTGGACCGTCAAAGAGGACCCAAACATAAATTGTTGCACATCATGAAGTAATGGGGCACAAAAATATGTGTCAATGAGGATGGTGTACCAGTTAGATCTAATGACAATGTACTGTACCATAGTGTAGACATCCAAATTTGGACACTTAATTTATCCAAATTTATCACTTTTTGTCTAAACATTCTCTTATCTAAGTTAATTAAGTAATATTACTATTATTTAATTAATACCCTTAATTCTGCCAAATCTCTAAGGTATTTAATTAATAATTAAATACTTTACTCTTTTTCCTCCTTTCATCAAATAAATTAAATAAATAATACATTTATTTAATTCCTCACATGTCATTTTCATCTAATCCTAATCCATCTCCTAATCTCTTCATTAAGGATGTGCACATGCCTAATCCTTGATTAGGATGTGTCACATCCTCCAACTTTGGCAAGTTGGCTTTAATCCTCATTAACCTAATTATCCTCTAATTACTAATTAGTCAAACCTAATTAGTAATCTTGGTCAACTCCTCCATTCTGGAATTTTAATTCCTTTTATTCCCCCTCCAAGAATCCCCTTTTCCCATGCATCTCTAGAATTCCTGAATTGTCACATCGTTTGATGTGACAAACTCCCACCTTTGGGAACATTGTCTATCCACTAGATTCTTCCAATCATTGTGAATTTAAAATTTATTTTTATTCACCCAAGATTCTTCCCACCTCCCAATGTACTTGCAAGGTACTTGTCCTTCCTCCACATCATGTACTTCTTCTCCACCTCACTTACACCTCATCTCCCCTTAGCCACTTCACCATCCACATGTCAAGATGTGAGGGCTTGTGAGTTCTCAACTCACCATAGCCCTTCATCTTGACCTTGTTGGATGAATCTTGACCGTTGAATTCTCTAGAGAATTCAAATTCTTCTATAAATACCCCCTCCTCAAGGGCATTTTCAACACTTTGGATTTGAGCAACTTTATGCTGCCAATTTGCATTCTCAATCATTTACTATCATCTAGCCATCCATTTTAATCATTTTGCATAAGTTGATTTTGCATTTAGCCACTCAAGAAGCCATCTAAGGAGCACACAAATCCATCTAAATCAAGGGCCAACCAAGGAGTCATCAATATGAAGGTATATGGGTAAGTGCAATTCTAAGATGGTTCCCTAAAAGGGGCTTAAGGGCCACTCTCTTTTTTTTCCTCGAAATCAAGAAATACTAGCCTTGGATGTGAAATTGAGGATAGCTACACTCAAATTTTTTAGATGCAACTAAAAAAAGGACCGTAGTGCTCCGAGTCTACTTTCTAAACTACTAATTTATTTTGAAAATGGTTGAGATTAAGCGGTTCAAAAGAGGGACACACACAAATTGCTGTTGTTTCTGTCAGAAAAACATAACATAGCAACTCTTGTGTGACCCAAGCACGGTGGACTTTTTTGTAGTATTTTTAAAATCGCTCTGGTCAAAAGTTAGATAATAGTATGTAGTAAGGACTGGATATTTTTTGATAATTTTTTAATGAATA
>VDFB02052144.1:0-23598 GCA_007258455.2 Sequoia sempervirens | reverse complement strand
CAGCTTACGACCCACACCCATACCCCACGTCTTCCTGCACAAGTTTCTCCATTTTATTCAATAATAAACACTAACCTTTAATACAAGGATCAGCAACAAAATATCAGAAAGCCTTTGTTAAAAAATAGCACATAGATAAAGCAGCTAAATTCACAATATGCAGAAAGAACATATATATCAGCAACCTATTTCAAAATATAAACCCACACTATTATAAGTGATTGGATTAGCTTCCATATGTTTTGAATACATTTTCTATCTACATATGTATACCCACTTTATATACAAGCAGTTTGTACTCACTGAAATAACTATACATGACTATATCTGGATTATGTACGTCTACCTACCCACTTCATGTAAAACCAATGATTATACACACAGACAGCTGTAGCTTTGTATTTTGTATCTGTATATACTCATATCTATAACTATATATGCACCATTTTCTATTTAGCTAGAGTATTTTATTATTACCCAAAAAAAAATGTATATATGTTACTATATACTGTGTGTATCATATGCTCTTAGCAGTGTCTGACTTCCTATTCAGATAATAAATACACACGCCCAAAAAATAGTACATATTCTTTGCATATCTTTCTGTTTCTATTGTCATACTGTGTATACAACCAACTTTTACACACATTCAAGTCTTTACAATTTATATTCCTGACATTAACATTATTACAAAACCCTTAACATCTAAAACAACCATACCCATAATCAAAATTGTAATCATATGCAAAAGAAAGTCCCAGGAGATTTCCTGCCACAACCTCTAAAAATCTGTACTAAGTCTTTTTATGCCATTCTAAATGATTAAATATAAAATACAAAGTTAGGTATCCATCACAATTGTACAAAAGCTCTGGGGAAAAAAAGAAGAGACTTACAGAATGCCAATGCATCCGGTTAACTACAAAGAGATCCAGTGATACAAATTCACATAACAGTATGCAAGATAATTAAAGGGTTAGAATCACATATCTTGATAGTATTTTCCTGTACAATTCCTTATACCAAGTACTAAAGACAAAAGAAAACCTTGGATGTGACTTAGTCTCAACGATTTTGATTCGAGATTTTGTTTTGAGCTCCTTGCAGTTTGTATTAAATCTACTGAGTGCAGAATCTGCTTACCATAATCTAAAAAATAACAGAAGCTATGCCAACCAAAAGTATGATGATGAAAGAAATTACAGCTATCCAGTAAATACATTTAACCTTGTAAACTGCATGCCTCCCACCTGTCGACATGATTGGTTATAGTAGCTGTGGAATCCAACACGTGCAACCTTTATCTTCAGAAAAAAAAAATGCTTATATTACATTTACATAAATATTTATAGATTGACATGTAATAATTTAATATGAATTTTTTCCGTGAATAAAACATTTACCATGTAAAAATACTAAAAATAAAAGTCATTCATGGTAGATATTTAATCTAAGAAGGCTTTTTAAAATATAATTTTATTCTTCTATTTCCCTTCTTTTAAAAAATCAAATAAGAGTATTAAAATTAAAATATAATAATATTTAATGATAATTTTGATTTTGATTTCTTTATTAAAATAGTAGTAATAGTAAATTAAAATGTTATTTATTTAATATTAATTGTATTTCCTTTTCATAACAATATCAATTACATTCCCATGTTGATTCTTAATTAACTTGGGTTCTGTTTGATGAAATGTCAGAGTACAAAACGTATCAATGAGCAACACATTCTTGTGCTAAGTTTGACTTATGATCCAATGTTGACATGGGCTCTCTAGATTATTTGACTATCTTAGATTCTAAAATGCAATGCATTTCATGATACAAATATCTTTGGGAATCAAAATGAGCCAATCCTTAGTGCTAATGATGCATTGTTCAATTCAACTACGAGTCATGTTCATGTTGGTAACTGTAATAAACTTAAAAGAATTTTAAAGGAAATCTCTTAAAGGAATCTTAAAAGAGCATATTGGTAGGTGTTAGGGTAATTTGGCTATTGACTCCGTAGATAGATATCTCTATTTTGTCAAAAACATATCCAATCTTTTTTAGAGTGTAAGACTTGATAGGTAGTTGAGTATACAACGTTTTAGAACAGAGATTGCAATTAATTAATTTATATTTATGTTTTTCCTCTTGACAAGCTTTCGACAGCTGAGAGAATTTTCCAATGGAAAACATATTCAAAACAGATTAAGTCATATTTTTGAGAAATGAATAAATAAAGGCAATTTATACAAATAACATTGGAGGAACAGTTAGACGGATAAACAGTATGGGCTAGTTAAATAAATATTCTAGGAAACTAAACATATGTTTGATTTCTTGCAGAAAATCACACAGCAAATTACTGGTTACGGTGAAACAGAAAAAATATAACAAGTGGAACAAATTGTACAACATATCAGGTAAGGATGTGTCAAATATTATTATATCTGTCTTTCTATGTAGCTTGTTCTAATTATCTTGCTGAATCAAAGATTTATTTTCATAATTTATAGCTTGAGCAATTCAGTGGAGCAATTACGCTTGAAAGCTATCCAAACATAGGACAAATGTATTATAAATCGTTTCTTTGTTGATAGATAGGTATCTATCACTTTTACACTAATACTATGTCGAACTTGTTATATGTTTGTTTTTTTTCACAAAATGAACTTTGGTAGATGACTACTCATGCTAGGAGCTTGTGGATCGTACACAAGAACTGGGCAATCAATTGGTGCTAATATCTTCATTGGTAAAGGCTTATTCCTTTGTCTCTACTAATAGTTTAAGTTTGTATTGTCTTATTTTGTTTGATTTTTGATGTGAGGTGTTTGCTAATGCAATAGTTTTGATGCAAATTTACAGGTTTACAAGTTTGGAGGAGCAGTTAAGATTCAGAGGGTTGAAGGCATACAATATACAGATTATAAGTTTGTGCTCTTTCAATAAATAGGTAAGTCTGCAAGACTTTGCATTCATATTTAAAGAAGAGTATGTATAGGCTATTGTTAAGCCTGCACTGCTTGGTCAATGAGTTGCATTAAGATAAAATAACAAAGTGGTCCCACTTGACTTGTTTGGAAAAGATGTTTTGTCATAAGTGTTAAGAATAAATATTGTAAGTCAGGTGCATTTGCTGATTTCTTCAGCCATATGCTCAAATAAATGGCTCTAACTGGTTTTAACAAAGGAAACTTTATACAATCTTAGGGCCCTTTAACATTCCTTTCATGTTAATAAAAAAGTTTGACTAACTTTGTAGGACCACACTTATCATAACAACCTTGTAGCTATCTTTTCATTATTTTTCTCTTTTGCTAAAATGCATAGTTTTCTCATAATATGGCTTGGCAATGTTACTTATACGTAAATAGGCCCTCCTCTTAACAAGGCTTTACAATATCCATCTAATATTATACATTTATTTCTAGTGATGGTTGGTATACTGACCCCAATTCTCAGCTTCCAATAGATAAAGCTTCGTAAAATTAGAAGAACTAACTAATGGGTTATTGAACGAGTATCATAAAGTGACTAAACATAATTCTATAAGCTACTTTATTTGGAAGAATTGTCAATCTTCATGATTGTTGTAAAATGTACTGGAATCTACCATTAAATTCTATGTTAGAAGAACTAACTAGTGAGAAAGCCTTGTTCTTTGATGACGAGATTCAAAAAAAATTGTTATCAATGCAAAAGAGGATTTGGGGGATTCATTTTCTGAAGTGTGCTTTTTGGATTGCTTTCACATGCATCTAGGGCCAAAAAGAGCCAAAAATTCTTCGTACATAGCTTTAGGTGACCATTTACTCGAACTGCTTTGTAGTTACTATTTACTCCAACACTACATTGGCACTATCATCTACTGATTGTTGCCATTTCTTTTTATTGGGTTATCCTCGATGTCAATGACAGGTGCTTCATCTAGTTCTTCATCACTTCCCAATACAGGCAGTTCTTCAATAAGCTGTGAGTAAAGTAAATTACTAAATCACACAAGAGCAAAATGAAACAAAGTAGAATACCCAGGGGACCAATAATATTGCCAACAGTAAAGCTAACATTGTACCATTGTAGCCATATTTGTAGGAAAAAGAATGTAGCATGATAAGTCAAGAAAAACATGTTCTAGAATGCATAAGCAAAAAAGGACTAGATATTTAGTATGTATGATATAGCTAGAATAGGAAACTATGATGCTAAAATGCAAAAACTACAAGTTCTTTGACTATAATTACTAGTACAAATTGTGTCTTGCAATTTCAGTCTTACCTAGTTCATCATATTTGACATTTTTCCCATTTTTAAGTTGTTTCCCTTGTGAGATTAAGTGTGAGCAAAAGTTCCAAGGGATATTTATATCATGGATTGACGATAGACCACATAAAAAACCTACCAAATATGTTGAAAGATTGTTAATGCATGACTCTGGAAAAGGGGAGCTTCTCTATATTACTTAATGCTTTGAAAAATTAAGAAAGCAATGGCTAGACTAGAATCAGGATAAGAACAAGCTTCTCTCAATACAGGATTTGTTCCTAGTAAAACAACTCAAGCATGCTTCTAGAAGAAGCTTAGAATGCACAATTTGCTCCTAGTAAAACAACTCAAGGATGCTTGTAAAAAAAGGCTTATCTCTTTTTTTTGTACCTATATGTCTCTTTTCAAGCATTTAGACTGCATTGAGCAAATGATTTTATTTTATTGCTTAATAACTAATTAGGATGTATCTTGTACAAAAATAACGTTATTAGATGTTATTTATCTTTAATTGAATATTTTCTTTTTGAATAAAACATAATTTAATATGCTATGATAAATATTCTACAGGATATCACAAATATAGTTCCATTGATTCTGGAACACAATCTGGACCAAACAAAAACTACCTATACATGGTTTCTCCATACCAAAACTTTTATATATTGTATAGTCTACGTTAGCAAACAATGGATGCTCCTTTCTATTACAATAATATGCTATTCCCATCTATTGTTCTATTTTTTGAAATGCGTCTATTGATATTATTGCTAATCCTAGTAAAACATACTCCTCAATTTCTTATACTACTGTTATGCAATGTAGTAGTCTTCCTCTTCTTCTTTGCATAGATTATTGGCAAACACTTTCAGTCTAGAATATAAGTAGCCAGCTTCCAAATCTAAACCCAAGAAATTGGAGACATAAAAAATCTAAGCTTAGTGTGTCATGATAACATTCTTCAATAGAAGTAGATATTGCAAAGAAGGAATGGACACAGTGCCAAGGAAATCAAGTTCTAAAGAACCTGTAAAACCAATTCAAGTAACTGAACAAGTTAAATTGAATCAAATGAGATTCAACTACAGTAAAAAAAAAACAAATATAAAGGTGTAAGGAGACGCCCATGGGGTCGTTTTGCAGCAAGAATTAGGGAGCCTAGATCTAAGAAACATCAATGGCTTGGAACATTTGATATGATTAAAGAGGCTGCAAATGCTTATGAAATAGCTACTAGTTAGATGGAAAGAACTAAGGCAAGTACAAATTCCAAGTATATCATTTCAAGCCCATGTAATTTCTCTAAAGATGCTTTGTTTCCATCTTACAAAGACGATTCTATAGCCAAAGCAAATCAACTTTTTGTTGAAACTTCCAGATTAATTCACCATCCACTATCTAATTATATGTGTAGTAATTCAACACATATGATACAAAATTTTAGGGCCAAAGAAGTAGCAACAAAGTATGCTGAGTCAAATACAGGTCTATTGGACGAAGTAATCTACAAATACTTTCCAAATTTACATTACACTACTGCTATTGAAGAAAAGCAGGAGAATGGTGGTACATATCAAGTGGAAAATGCAAACGTTGACAACTTGATAGCCACAAATTATGACTGTTTTTACATGAACCATGTGAAGTGTATGATTCTTAACACCAAGTTTAGATATCAATTCCCTATTATAGCAGTTCTAAATTGTAATAGTACAAAACAATAGATTATGTCATTTGATATGGAGATTCAATGTTATTATTTCTTACTAATTAATTTCCTCGCCCACTATTTTTGTAGATGATGCAACAATTGTTGAGAGTTTTGTGAAGCAATCTCCAATGTTGTTTGAATATGCTACCATTTCCAACGAGATGAACACAACTGAATACAAATCAAGTCTTCAACATGTCCTTCGGCATCCCGACATGGATACTAAGAACATAAACAAGAACATTCACAATGGATGTTGTTGTCTCACTAAGGAACCTACTAATTCCATTGCCATAGAACAACTCAACAACTGTGAGATCTACTCACACATTGCAATGGAAGTGCAAAAAATAAAGACAACACTACAACATATGGAGAAAAGCATAAAGTTGTTGATGGAATCTAATGCAAAAACTATGCACAATTTCCCAACCATGCTCTCCTTTTTTTAGAGTTTCAATTTCTAGAGACATGCAAAAATGCATATAATTTTCACAACTTTGGAAATCTGTATAATTTGACTAAAATCACTTTCTATTTCATATTACAATTCTAAAACAAAAATTGACTTTAACAGAATTATTTGCTATAGATAGTTTTCTAATTTGATTTTAGTAATTTTCTATTTTCTTATGTTTATACTTCCTTGTATATGCATGTGTTAAAATATTAAGAATGCAAATGAATGCAAAATATTGTTGTCTATTTCTTAGTTTTTAAATGCAATGTTTTCCTTCCAAAAAATTATAGATCAAATATCATTTAAATCAATATTTTTAACTCTTATAAAAATTCCACTTGCACTATACATTTTAGACAAATTAATGCATTTATGTTCAACTCTTTTCCAACTTAGATATATGCAAATAGTTTTAATCACTACAAATATTTAAATATTTCTCTGCAATTAGAAAACAACAAAATAAGAATAGTAATTCTCAATAATTATAAATTCAAATATATTGTAATGACATTTGGGAATTAACTACATTGCAAAAGGCAAAGAGGCAAGTAACTAAGAAAACAACATAAAAAACCATTGAAAGCAAAACAAGCGAAAAAATCAAAGGCATTACTAGACATGGGAAAACAACAAGTTATAGATGTAGACAATTACCAATTCAAAAGTCATGCTCAGCCTTGCAATATTGATATTGCATTAAAAGGCGAAGGACTATATAGAATGACAACGTTTCAATACAATGTAGGTGATTGTTTATTTGATTCACTAGAACTAGACTACTCAATTATCGTTACACATCAACCCAACTACGAAATGGGACTATTGATTTTTTCCTCACCTGTCTTGCAAAAAATGAAAAAGATGCAATAAAGTCATATAACTATGAATTGGATCCAGAAAATATATGGAAATTACATGGCGTACATGATCACACAACATATCTTCGTAGAATGTGATTATCTGCAAAACTAGGTCCTCCTAACAAAGAAATTAGACTATGGGGAGATGTATTTTGCATTCAATGGCTATCCAAATGGCTAGATATACAAATATGTCTCTGGCCAATGACAACAGGAAAAAACTATTTACAATTCAACAAATCAGCCCTTGGAGAGTCCTCAATTCTCTTTCATGATGCAAATGCTTCCAATGGCCACTTCGAGCCACTTTTAAGGAGTAAAAAAGAATCTTTAAAATACCAACCTTCAACAAAACTTCATCAACTCAAACAATTGATTAGGAATAATAATTACAATCAAAGTACCAAACATTTTAAACAAAAAAAAATATTAAAACAAGCATCACACATCAAAAAAGCACAAATGATAGATGTAGAAAATTATCAAATCAAAGGCCAAACTAAAGTTTTTGACATTGATGTTGTACTTAAAAATGAAGGACCTTTTAGAATTAACAATTTTAAGTATAATGTTGGAGATTGCTTGTTTGACTCATTAGAGCTCTTACTCAATTATTAGTACACATCAATCCAACTACGAAATGGAACCATTGATCACTTCTTAGCCTATCTTAAAAAATGTGAAAAAGAGGCAATTATATCATTGCACCGTGACTTGAACCCTCAAGCTCTACATGATTTACACCAAGTACAAGATCTTGAAACATATCTACGCAAAATGCGACTATCAGCAAAACCAACTACACTTGACAAAGAAATTGGACTATGGGGAGATATATTTTGCATTCTTTGGCTATCAAAATGGCTAAATATACAAATATGTATTTTGTCAAAGACATCATCATCAATGCCAGCCATCTTCAAGAATAGCCAACAAAATCATTAAAGGTACGCAAATTATTTTCGTTTAATATTTACCTCTATGCATGTCACTATTAAGTCAATATTGTGCTATATAACAATAATCACTTCCTAATATTCGCATTTACTATTTGTAGGCAAGAAATTACCTTGGAAAGGGGACACTATAACACTTCTTCATGCAGCACACCATCTATAAAAGTTTCCTAGAATATTTATTTAGAATACATGTCAAATACTACAAGGACATTTCTTTCTTTAAAGTTTCATTTTCTATGATCCCTATGACTAAATGCAAACTCTATAAATATATATTTCTATTTCAAATCAAACTACATCCTTATTAATGCGATTTAACTAAATATTTCTATTGTGTCAAGTTTTAAAATATTTATTTCCTAAGTTTACTATGTCAACTTATCTCATTTGTACTTATTCAATAAATTATCTCAATTATCTATGTTTGATAACATTGCATTCCAAAGTTTACTACATTTATATATTCAGATTTTTTTAAAATTATACATTCTTAATAAGTTTTACTATATTTACATGATGTCCACATTAATCATTGACTTATACTTCAATTCAATTATTTTTTCAAAATTTCACGTGTATTAAAATCCAAAATATCAATAATTCTATCTAAGTTAGGCTTCCATATGTCTTTATTCCTTCTAACTCTCCCCACCACCTACTAACAATTTAACAATTGGCAGGAACATGACGAAACTACGTCTCTTGTTTGTCTAAGGAAGCATTCTTCTTTTGTACAACAACCAGTTTTGAAAAGGTAGGCAAGGAATAAAATAAAGTTTGTCTAGTTAAATTTGGAAATTTATAATGGGAAGTTTCGTTGGAGATTTCATTGAGTCTGAGTTTGAATTCATAGAATAGCTGAAGGATTGGAGATAAAAGAAAAAAAATGTTAAGATTGAAATCTTGTGAATTTTTTATAAGTAGTAATTGATAAAAATGTATTTTTTATGACTATAAATTATTTATTTAATATCTAGTATGAATTGTCTATTTAATATCTATTAGAATTTTTATTTTTATATATAAATAGTTTATTTAATATTTATTGTATGTAGGTAATGTGGATAAATTTTAATTTACTTTATTTTTTTTGGATTTGATTGTGTAAGAATTTTAGCATTAATGGTTTGGATGGATGCTAGAGAATTTAAAGAGATTAAAAATAGGCTAGTTGTATGAGGTGAAGAGTTGGAATGTGACATAGGTGAAGCTTATAGAATCTTGTTTCTCTTTGGAGCTATTTGTGATTTTTATAAGTTCGTATTGTTATTATTAGTTTTGGAAGGAGTTTTTAAATATTTTAAATGGGTTGTGGTTTAAGATTATTGCATTGTTGTAGTAGTTAAGTAATGTGACTAACATTTTATTAGAGTTTCATCTATAAGAAATTTCTTCATATTATTTTTTGTGTTTAAATTGTTATAATATTACTCTTAATAATTTATCTTTTATCTTCAATCTGATTACTATAATTTCTATGAATACAAGTTATAAGTAACTATATATATATATACACATTTATTTTATTAATTTTTTTTATTTGTAATATCTACCTTTAATTTTATTATTTTTTGATCCGTAAGGTGGTAATTTTATAGATAATAAAGAAGTTTACAGCCATCTGCGAAGCAAGAAATATACCAAAGATAACCAATAGTCATCCAAAAAAGAGCTAACCAGGAGAAACAACAACTCCATACAGTCCCACAGCAGGAAAGAGTTCCGACGCGGAGGATTAGAAACAGAGGCCTAGCCTCAACAAACTAAAAACTAAAAACAACCTGCTCAAGTTTGAAACTATCAAAATTAACCCATTGAAAGTCGAAAGAAACCAGAGATGGGCGACAACCAGCAACTGACAAAATTCACAAGAAGCCATTTACCTCTACAAAACTAATGAAGCCATCCAACCATTCCACCCCGTCCACCGACACCATCTTCAACTTACGCTTCAGGAAATCCACCGCCACATCAGCAATATTTCGGTGCCTTGATAATGCGGGCCCTTTAAGGTCTAAGAGAAAGGGAAAAACTTTTGACAGCTTCATCAGACTCCCACAGAAAAGCTAAGTCAGCAGGGCGCAGAATACCCTTACCAATAAAGGCCACCTTCAATGTCGTTTCAAGGCCACCGAGCAAATCGTCCCGGAACAGACTAACCATCATTTCCATGGCCTCCACCTTCGAGGTATCCAAGTCTAGGAGCACGGAAAGAAACCGGGATGAAATGTGTGCATTATCTCGGGAGAATTCATTCCTTTCTAAGTGCCCTTTGCCAAGGACCATTTTAACAGCAACAATTGACGCCGGGTCATCCAAGAGCAAGATGCGCTTTAACCGCTGGTCCGTGACCTCACAAAAGGCAATCTGCCTCTCCTTGGCCACTAAAGAAACTGGAGTATCGACACCGAAAGACTCCAGACCTTCCGCCGAGATGTGAATGATAAATTTTGACTTTGACGGTCTAGCCATTAGCAAGTCTTTGACAGCCGCACCCTGCAACAAAAAAATAGAGAACAAAACCAAAATGCGAAACCCATGCTTTAGAAATGACTTCATTAGCTCAATAAAAATGCCTGAATTATGAGCAGTCAGGCTTCGCATACGGAACAAGATTATTGCGAAGCAAAAATGTCCTTGACATGAGTAAAGATAAGGCCTCCGTCCATCCTACTTAAATCCATTATCAATAGCAATTAATGGAAATTCCCACTCGGCACGTCTGCGAACGGTTCAAGGATATCCGTGCTCCGACGTGTCACACTGACGGCGTCATGAGAACTGAGCCAAGCATGCCTCCAGACCAACTCCAGAAGTTTCGCAAAATGCAGAGGCAACCGATAAAACAAGCGAGAAACACCTGCTATCGGCCAAATTTAGAAATTTTGATGTGACAAGAACATGCCAAATCCAAAGTCTTCATGTCCGTCCCGTTCGCCACCTCACTATCTACCTTTATTAACATATAATCAATATTATATAAATTTTTGCAATTTAAAAAAAAATATATAACCAATCTTTTAAATATTTTATATTAAAATATTTTAATAAACATAATCATAAAATTACTAAATCATAAAGAAAACAATAAAAAATAGTAAATGAATAATTAATTTAAAAAATACCATAAAAAACTGACTTTTTCATGATACTATTATTATTTCTTCAAAAAATTCCAAATATCTAAAATTAAAAAAATTGTTTATAAATAAATAAATATTAAGAAAGACAAAATATCACTCTTATGTCCCCTTTAACACTTAATAGGTGAGACTATTTGATCTTAATTTACAATAGTGAACTAGTTTTAAATTGGTTGATCTTTTGGAACAATTTTATCTTTGATCCACATATAAAGTGGCACCAAGAAAAAATATGCAATGCTTCCCATAATAAATCTGATAAGAAACACTATAGTTTTTACTGAGTTCTTAGCATCCTCAACTTTAGGCCCAAGTTGCATATAAAAAAATTAAAAGATTAAGACACGGTTAATGAAAATTATTAGCAATCTAAAACAAAATTACAAGTTAAAATAAAAATATTATAATAAATCTTAAAATATTAAGAACAACAAATTCTTAAGTTTAGATTATTGTAAAACATTAAGATATATAAAATCTTATCAATTAAAAATTCTATAAATAAAAGATGATTGTACTTCTTATTTCAAATTACAATTCAATTAAAAAATCATTTAAAAATGTACTAAATTGTTTGTACCATCATGGTAATTGTAAAATAAAAAAAAAATTATGACAATGAAAAACATGGGATAATTAAAACTTAGTGGGTCATAGAAACCATTGAAAGTTGTATTGGATTGATTTGAATTAGAATAATATTGAAATAGATGACCTTTCAAAAAGTCTCAATACTTCAGCCCTCTGAATATTGCCTAAATGTAATGAATGTTGTATAAACCATTCATACCCATAAAAAATTAACTAAAAATTTACATAATTAAATCCTAAATAATACATCTTCGTATAAAATCAAAGAGCAAGAACAATTTACTGTGAGGTGTAATGATCCTTTCTACTTAGAAAATGAGACCCTCTAACCTATATCAATTTTTGTTCATCATGTTTTGGACAAAATACTGGACCTGTGCAAATTTCTACTTTCTTACACTCAACCCATATCAATCTGTATGTATCTCTACGATAACAGCTTCATTTTGTGGAATGATTGATATTTCAATTATCAATTTCTAAGTTCTTACATGTGTGCCATTCGTTATACTCTTTTTTATATTTCAGTTATCAATTTCAATTTCAATTTGGTGTGACAACCACTTATAGCAACCATCAAGATAGCAATTAATCTACATACAAGTATCATGAAAATTATCAATAATAGACCATATAAGAGCAAATATAATGTCAAATCGACTAATTTGTAGCATACAGTTTCTCTCAAAGGATCAGAATTGGCTATTGTTGTAACAACTCCATGGTCTATCATGCCAGAAACATCGTCAAGGCTGTTTGATGTCAACATCTAAAAATGAAACAACAAATATGTTCTTTGTCACTTTCATTAGTTTCTTTAATTAAAAGCATAGACAATGTAGTGAATTGTTTGAAAAAATGCCTCAAAGTAATGTGGTCTCATTGTAATGGTAAGAAATGACAAATGCCATGCCAAGAAAATTTCTATGGATTGTCTTGATGTCTATTTTAGGTTGCTTATAAGGTAGTTATTAGGGCCTTTTTGAAGGTATATAAGCATACATTTCCCATGGAAGCCATAAATAATGGAGAACTTGTTGATATTCATTGAATGTTATAAAAAGGCTTATTGAGAGACCTCATGATGACAAATATATTTCACCTACTTTCTACAAACTTGTAGCATATAAGGACATTGTAGAAAATGGAGGTAAGAGTTACCAATATTTCCAAATTTGGAGAGTTTCAAGGAGGTCATCTTCATATAATGAGAGCATTTAGGTATCATTCATATCCTTAGATTTCTTTAGGAAAGAAAATGCACTATGATGAGAGGTATTATGCATAAAATAGATACAAATAATGATAACTACATTAGCTATGAAGTGTTCATAACAATGTTTAAAAAACTAGAACAAACTGGAACAAACACTACAATGATTCTTGCAAAAAAACTTAAAGGACATGTGACAAAAGATAGGGGTTTTGAAGCTTGTTGAAGCCATGGCATAATGGTCACACATCGATACAAGTATAAAGCTTATTAGAAAAGCTTAGTTTAGATCAAAAATGGGCTCTTTTATTCTGAGGGTTATACAACCACATGGGAAACTTTTTGTTGATGATCAGGACTACCTTAAAGCATTGATACACATGTATGAATCCCATTGTGGGCCACTTTCTCAGTGCATAATGAAACACATGAATTCTATTGAACATAATTGTAATAGAGGTATTGGTGTGGATATCATGGTTGAAGTTTCATTTGAGACATGCTTTCAAATATCATGCTTCATATAGGGATCCAACTCAATATACATAAACATGCACCCTTACACCCCAATGTTCAAAAAAAATGGATACAAGGATAGTGATCATGACCATAAGGGGAAAGAGGCATAAGGGTAACTCATGAGTAAGATGCAAACAAAGGTTGCATCACCATGATAGCATAAGTATGATAGTGAGAAGCTATATTTGTAGACTTCAAGTGAACTCAATATTCTTGATCACAAGAATAGTCCAAATCATGCATCATCATGCAAGATCAATAATAGTGGTTGCTAACATAATACCCAGGATGGACATTCATATTCTGCTTATCTAGAAATATGAGATAGTGGATACATAAGTGTCTTAGATTTTAAGGGAGATGATGTCAACAATTATGAAGATATAGATGAGTGCATAGGGCGAATATGTGCATAGGGTGAATGAGGAGGGGATAATGGGATGAGACTAGGAGGGGAAAATTGGACAAGACCAAGAGAGGATAATGGAACATAGGATGAATTAGGATGTGTCTAGGGTTTGACTATAGAACATGAAGTTGGTTGTTGAGGTGTGCAACAGTAATGGAGAAGAGAGTCGGTCAATAATGAGTGGAAGGAAAGATTTCTTGTAATGATATGTGTATAGGATAAAATTTGGGAGGTGGTATAACATAGAAGGGATAAAAATACATCTTGACCAAGAGGGGATAATGGAACATATGGTGAACTAATAGAGGATGCAATGAGATAGGAGTCAAAGGGGATAATGGAACATAGAATGAACTAGTAGAGATTAGTGGGATGGTCCAAGAGGGGATCGTAGAACATAGGGTAAACTATTAGATGTTAATGGATTGGAATTAGGAGGGAATAAAGGAACATAGGGTGAATTAGGGGAAGATAATGGGACAAGACCAAGAGGGGATAATGGAACATAGGGTGAAATAAGAGAGGGTAATGGGATGTGAATAGAAGGGGATAATGGAACATAGGATGGACTAGTAGAGATTAATGGGATGGGCTAGGATGGGATAACAAAATATAGTGTGAACTATTAGAGGTTAATGGGATGGGATTAGGAGGGGGAATAATGGAACATAGGGTAAATTTGGAGGTGTCTAGGGTTTGACTATAGTACATGAAGTGGGAACTTGAGGTGTGTAGTAATAATGGAGAATATTTTTGGTCAACAATGAATGGAAGGAAAGGTTTCTTGTAAGTTTATCTATATAGGATGAAACATGGACAAAGATGGTATAACATAGAATGGATAAAGGGACAAGACCAAGAGGGGATGATGGAACATAGGGTGAAATAATAGAGGTTACAATAATATGGGAGTAGAAGGGGATAATGAAACACAGGATGGACTAGTAGATATTAGTGGGATGGTCTAGGAGGGGATCATGGAATATAGGGTGAACTATTAAATGTTAATGGGATGGGATTATGAAGGAATAAAGGAACATAGGGTGAATTAGGAGAAGATAATGGGACACAATAAAGAGGGGATAATGGAACAAAGAAATGGACTAGTAGAGATTAATTGGATGAGCTAGGATGGGATAATAAAACATAAGGTGAAATATTAGAGGTGAATGGGATGTGATTAGGAGGGAATATTAGAACATAAGGTGAATTAGATAGTGTCTAAGGTTTGGATATAGGACATGAAGTGGGAACTTGAGGTGTGTAGTAATAATGTAGAAGAGATTTGGTCAGTAATGAGTAGAAGGAAAGGTTTCTTGTAAGGATATGTGCATAAGATGAAATATGGAGGAAGGTAGTATAATATATAAGGTGTTAAAGATTGGGATATGTGATATAAAATGGTTAAAATATGTGTGATGATAGGAATGGAAGAATGAGATGGAAGTTAAATGGTAAATATATTTAGGATCTCACAAGACCAACCAAGCATGACATCCTCTAATAGATATGGAAAATAAGACATCATGGTACATTCCTTACAACATAATTCATTCACATCGTATGTCATATACTCTTCATGTTTGGTTAAAATGTGTGGTGAGGAGGATTATACAAGTGATAGGTTATGGGATGGTGGAAGGTAAGAGTCAACTTGGTTGAAGGAATGGGGTAGCCTAAAAATGAGCATGAAAGAAACTATGTGAGAGATTATTTCCCACTATGATCTACCATCATAAAACTTAGTATGTGTCCATAACATCTTGTACAAGGCAAGTGGGTAGAGCTAGTGGTCATAGGGAAACCAAGGGATATGACAAGGGATTATTAGAATCATGGGAACATAGTACTAGTGAATACTAGGAAAGGTGATAACAATAGCCATTTGAGAATAAAGCATGTTCTTTGACTTATTTATTGACTTACTATAAGTAGTAAATAATCAATTATTATAACCTAAACTGTTAATATTTTTTGTGAGGCTATAATATGATAATTGACACCAAAGAGAATATGCATTACACAGAGAAAATAAGACATAATTTCAACTCCAAGATTTCAATTTCTTAATTGTACAAATTAGTCTCATTCATTCTCGACTTCAAATTCCTCCAATGTTTGTATGTCTCATCAATTTTTTAGATTTGTACATGCAAAATTACCAAAACTAGCTAGCATTGTTTTACAACACCATTAATGAACAACTTGATTACCTAAGTGAAAGTTGTTTGAGGATGTGAATAGTAAGGTGTGGAGTTCAAAGGTCCACCAAAAAATTGTTTGGCATACAAATCATGTTATGAGACAATGTTACTAGTTGCATACTTGTGGAATCAATGTCGAAAACAAATAAGGGTTTGTAGGAATGGTGCACGTATCATGAACACTTCGACCCTAAATTTTCATCATATTGATTCTAATAATTTAGTTATTCTTACATTTCAAAATAGAATTTAATAAGCTTGAAATTAAATGAATTTACTAAATTTTACCTAAGTATCTATGTTGAATGTTTCATTCAACAATGCATCTGTCATAACCATCTACTAAGCAGCTGATGTAGGCTATGTAGCTGCATCCCGAACACTCTGATAATCATATGTGCAAACAACACCGCAAGAGTGACAATGGTGGGGTGGAACTCTAGGACTAGAAGTCTCATCCACATCAGGCTCTACTAGAGGCCTCACACATTGTATAATGCTTTGAGTGAGCAAGCTAATTGACTCCAACGTGTCCACCTCGTTATTGTCCTTCACAATAGAAGGAACAATGACATTCTCCACCATGGGTTTGGCCAAGGGTCTCAATGCCAACTGTGGATTACGTTGTGCACCCAGTCTATCATGTGTGGAGCCCCCACCTCTACCCTGAAAGTCTAAAATGTCAAAATAATTTGGCACCTTATTGAGGACAAACTCAAAATAGAGTTTCCCTCAAAAAATACTATTGTACCTCATATTTATTGCATGGAGGTTGGTCAAAAACCATCCACCACCACTCCCAAAACTTATTTTTTATTAATTCATGGTGGCCCCAATGGATGGACAAACTCACAATAGAGTTTCCTCAAAAAATACTATTGTACCTCGTATTTATTGCATGGAGGTTGGTCAGAAACCATCCACCACCACTCCCAAAACTTATTTTTTATTAATTCATGGTGGCCCCAATGGATGGGGAACCTCTTGCATGCATGTGATAAAGGTGTGTTGGTTCTTGGGTCTGTAAAAAGGGCACACAAGTTGACTTTGCTATTTTTTTCTTTTTTCACATCTGGATATGAAAGACCACTAGCATAAATTTTTTTTAATTCATCCCTCTTATTCGACCAAAAATTGATTTTCTCACTCATTTCTCCTACATGTGATACAATCAACTTCAATGATTTGACAATCCCTCTCTTATAAGGGTGGGCTTCAACATGCTCAATTAATATTCCAATCAATTGCTTAATCTCTCTATTTTTGTTTTCAATTTGATTTAAGATATTTTCTTGGGTTCCTTGTAGATTCCTACAAACTGACAGAGGGATTTGAGGTTGTTCTTGTTCAGGAGGCTCTTTGTGAGGGGGTGATTGTGAATTGTCAATGTTTGGAGGTGGAGATTGATTTCTTGGAAATTAAAACAAATCTTTAAAAAGAAACCTATTTGAATCTACATTCTAATTCAAATTCAAAACTAAAACAATAGAAATACATACCTCTTCAATCTCTTCGACCTCTTTGATGTCTCTAAGGCATCCTTGCAAATATTTGCAAACAAAATTTGATCTCCTTTGGGCAAGCGTGAGTTGGAAGAGCAGAAAATGGGAGCTGGGGTTGTGGGTTACAAAAAAAGAGAGATGAAAACGACCTATTTTTTTAAAGTAACTTTGCATTTGGTGAGTGACACCTATGCTCACCAAAAGGTTAACCTGTCTGGGCGAAAGGTAAAAATGTGATAATTTCACATTTTTTCAACAATGCATGGCACCCTTTTTGTGTCACAGATTCGTGCACACACTCATAGGTTTAAAGAAAATTAATCTTTAAGAAATGCATTTACTAGGTTTAATACCCATCACTATGTATTTTATAAACTTCTCTTGGTTGTTAAAAGAATGGATGTTGGTCAAGGAATTTTTAATAGGTAATGAAATTGTTACAACCCTGGAACTTATATATGCATAGAGATGATATAGATGTGAATCATGTGTGGTCCTTATTACATTCATGTGTGGATTCTTTTATGGGCATGGTTTATGATTTAAATATTTCTTAAATCATAAAAAATTAGTAATTTCATTCTATGGTGAGATCCCTCATAATTGAACCATTATGGTCCATTACATGTGTTAACCAAATTTTTGAAAAATCAGTTGTGAATTAAACCTAGATGATATTCTTTACTGTTAGACAAGCAAATATGAGTTGGTTCAAGAACAGGTAGTTGAATTATGAAGCCTTTGATCTCAATATGTAGGCAAGGACATCTTGGACGAGCCCTTGAGGCATAGATTTGGCACCAAGTATGTCCTTTAAAGTTTAATACAATTTACTTGAAAATTATTATTATTCCTATTGATGAAGGGACTAATGGTGAAATATAGTTTTTTAGATATTTTATAGGTACAAGTTATTGGATCTAGTGAATTACTACTAATATTGTGGGGTAATGTGTATAAAATGATGGTAAGAGATGGGCATGCATACCTCTTGACTTAAGTTGGTGAAAATTACATAGAGATAGCTTACAAATTTGTAGAATGAGTAATTCTTGTACAAGAACCCAATGTAGTGAAATGTTGATACACTTATTTATGATAAATACAAATAGATGTGAAGGGTATTAAAATGGACACATGTGGTAAAAAATTCAAGTTAGATGATTATTTTTATCAAATATATCAATCTCTCATGTTAAATTTAATTTGTATGATCATATATGTGTCATGATTATGCTCAGGCTAGTGAAATTAATTATTATATCTCAATGTTGTAATTCTATGTTTCCCTTTGAAACCCAACCCTAATTATGAAAAAAAATATTTATCTAACCAAATTTTATAATTAAATGTTCAAATTTTCTATGACTCTTATGATGTGTGTGCATCAAAACAAACTTTTGTAAGTTTGTTAGGTGAATTTGGTAAAAAAAATGATTTCATGTGGTGTCCTTAGTTGAATTTTTAGTTGAGTGTTTTGGGCATTACATTGGGTATCAGAGCATAGGTTTTCTACTCTAAAACCTTATGGGTCTTGTTTACTTTGTACAAAGAACAAAATTCATGATAATATTTGTCTTTTTTAAGAAATTAGTCAGGTTATGTTAAGATGCCAGTGAAATTGTATCTTTGTATCTCTAGTTGTTATACAAGGTATTCAACTCGAGAGATGGATTTGTGGATGTTGTACACAATTCACACATGTACACCCTTTGTTATAATTGTATGTTATGGAATGTAGGTGTCATTCATTGTTGTGGCTTCCTTGTTGAATGATGAGTTTCTGTGTAATGTTGGGGTAAGGGAAGCATTAATAAGGGTTGACCCTCCCAAATTGGTTGAGATCACCCTTTTTGTGGGTTGTTAGATCTCTATAGGATTTTTTTTGGGATGGTTGATATTAGATCCATAGAAATTTTATCCCAATGGTGTCCCTAATCCTTGAAGCGGGTTGTAGATCTCTGCAAGGAAAAGTCTTCTAGAGATGGTTGTAAAATATCAATTCTATAGACTTTTTTTTCGGATGGTGTCCCCACTTCCTTTCTTTATGGATCCACTAGTAATTTAAATGTGATGTTATTACTTGTAAAATATTGCCCTATCCCTCTCCCATATCATTATTGTAAACCAAATGTGTTGGGGTTGTGGGTGAGGATGGACCTATGTGTACCTTTGTTTTTGTAGAAGATCTATTATTGATGATTTTTTAAATATATGATTGTCCTGGGTTGTGTGGGACATGTGGCATGGCAATTATTATATGAAATTTTCCTAGGTTGTGTGGCAAATGTGGTGTGGGACATATGTGGCATGATGATTATTATATGATTGTCCTAGGTTGTGTGGGACATATTTATTGTTACATGGTGATTTATTCGTGAACTCTATGTGGTTTGAGACTACCATTTCCCCTCCCCCCCTTAGGTGACTTGTTTAAAGTTATGTGTTGATTGTGATGTGAACCTTTATGAAATTTTTACTTATTTTTTTATTATTATTGTGAATTTTATTTGATTGATTAAGCCAATAGTTTTGAAATCTTCTAAGTTGTTGATTAATTTTTTTTTGGAAATTATCCTTTTTCCCTCAAGGACTAGTTATTGTGACTTGTTTTCAAATTATGAATCATTGTTGGTGGCCACCATTGAAAAATTTATTTTCTTATCATTTGTTGACTTTATTTGAAAATTATTTGATTGAAATTTCCTTGTTTTGAGGCTTTATTAATGTTTTTGATTGTTGGAAAGCGTGTATTAATGTGAACTAGATGTGAGACTGTCATACTCATGAGGGGTCCTTGAGAGGTTGTATAGGGGGAGTAAATGGCCCCTATGGAATTATTATAAAAGGGGTAAAAGAGACCGGTATGGGACAGTTGTAATCCATTTCCCCTAGATCTATCTAATATTTCTATGTGAAGGGTTCCTTGGGAAGGACCTAGAGAGCATCACCATGTAGATATGTGGCATAATGATATTACGTATTCTTAGAGGAGAATTTTGGACAACAATCATCCTCATCCCATTATGTGAGTTCGTGATGTGTTCAACATGAATTTAATGTTATGTGATAAGTGAGTATTGAAATATATTGATGAGATGTATGTGTGCATTGAGATGTGTTATTGAAATATCAAAATTTTGATAAAATTTCAGAATTTTGTAATTTATGTGACATGATACAAAACATATATTTTTAGATTTAATTGAATTGATGTTGGAGAAAGAGCATGTGTAGTTAATAGAAGTGAAATGTGTGTTCTAGAATACATTGAAATGACTTGAGAATAATTTTCTAACACTCATTCTTCCTTGTTGCATGATATCCTAAAAAAAAATTGCATCTGTTATTCTTAGATTTGTTGTTAGGAAGAAACAAGTGGGTCCACTCTTCCCTTAAGGACTTCCACCTACGCAATTCTATACAAGGGGGGGAGGATGTAAGGCCACCTAGTCAATTCTCTATAATGCATCTAGGGATCCTCTAGTAGTTGATAACAAAGTACCTTGTGGCATAGAGTTCATACAATTTGTGGTACAAATTTATCTGTTACTCTTAGATTATTTTACCTACACACCCCTTGCATTAGGATCATTCACTGCCAACCAGGAGCCTCAGACCACATCATCTCCAATATGATCAACTCCATTGTCTCCATCTTCACCATCCTTGAAGTTGTGTGTTGTTCTCTGAATACCACAAGACTTTCACTCCCCAAAGGATCAATATATCAGTCGATTCCTCTAGATTTCCTCAAGCTTGCCAAGCTAAGAAATCTTCACAGGAGAAATACCCAGAACCAGCAACCAAAAGAAGGCTCTGATACCACTTGAAGGGAAAAAGACGGGTCATCTTAGAACAAAACATCTAAGAACAGTAGTGCCTTCAATGATTTTAATTTCATTAGATTGCCTCAAAGACACATACAACTGTGCCACAAAGCGGAAACATACATAGTTCATTTCCCACATTAATCCTTCTGAGAGATGCACATGTAAACTTAGTTTCAACAACTTGCATAAACCAATTCAACAAACAAAACCAATAAACATGAAAGATGAGACAAAAGATAAAAACACATAGATTTACGTGGGGAAAACCCTTTCGGGTAAAAAACCCCACACTCCAAAAGCCCAGATCACCATTGTATTATTCAACAACAAAAAATAGTTACAAATACAATATCAGGCTCTAAGCCTTTACAGAGTTACATCTTGTCATCTTGGAGAAATATCTAACATCATAATAGTTCAAGATCCTCGCACTATTACAATACTCTCACATAGCATACAGTGCAGAACCGTCTCCTCTAATCAACCTCTTGGCCTCACTAGACAACCTCTTGGCCAACCTCATGGCCAACCCAGCCTTCACATTCTTCACTCTCACTCTGCTTTTGAATGTTTCCAAAATCGTCATATAAAATACAATTGTTTTGCATTCCTTCAGGTCGGCTCAAAACAACTCTATGTCAGAGTACTGATTTTCCAACCAATGGGCTAACATGTAGTTGCATTGCTATTAGGTAAATATAGTTGTTGACCTCAGTTTCTAAATGTTGGTCTAATGAATCGTTGATTCACAACAACAATGTGAAATCAACAAATGACTCCATGCCATGTGTCACCTCGTCACTCATTCATCGTTATTTGACCATCACATTATTCCATCTCTGCCTGTCGCTTCCAAGCTTAATTGCCATACCACAAGCCATATCACAAGCCTCTGCAGGATCGCAGTTTACCATTCTACCAGAACACTGCTCTACCATAGAACCATCAACAGACTCTCGCGGGTTGGCAGTAACAACACCGCACTACCGTAGCCTCTTCCAAGTCATATTGCGGTGTGGCGGTAACAACACCGCACCACTACAAGAGGTCTCCAATACAGCCGCGGGGTGGCGATAACACCGCACTACCACCAGACAACCAAAGGACCCCCAAGGTATAGCGGTACCCCGTGCAACCACTAGTCAGCCAAGAGACTCCTGTGGTATGGCGGCAACCGCGCTACCGTTGAATAGCGAGAGGAACCCCGTGGTATGGCAGTATCCACCGCACTACCACACCTCAGCTGAAAGCCTTCTGTGGTATGGTGATAATCGCGCTACCACTGAACAGCCAGAAGGACCCTGCAGTATGGCAGTATACACCGCACTATCGTACCTCAAGTGAAGGCCTCCCGCGGTATGGTGGTAACTGCGCTACCACACCTCTCTTACAAACATCCAACGGTATAGTGGTACAAGGAAAATTCATCACTTTCAGAGGTCTAACCAACAAAACCAGGGTTTCACCAGTGAGTTTGAGACACACATTCCCAACACCGGGGAATTATTATAAAAGAGGTTGATGCAAGAGGGGAATCTCACCCTTACTTAGAAAACTCTATTTTACTTTCTTAGCAAATACCCAACTCAAAACAAGATTGCAACATAACATAGTTTAATCAGACACACGAATTCAAATTTCAATACCCCAAAATTTCTATAACAAAATATTTCTTTATTAATTAGACACGCGATTACATTTTAATATAAAGTTCTAGACCCAAAGAACCTTCAATGATCTTCCCCTGTGATCTTTGCACTCCACACAAACCATTTATTTCCATTCCATGCCTTCTCTTTTGCACACCATCCACTTTACCCGCATTTATCATTTCATTCACATAAGCTATTCTTTCTTTTACCTGCGACCTGTTATTCTTCGTGCAATGTTTATTCACTTCAAATTTTGTACTCCACTTCCCATCGAGCTCTATC
>VDFB02052139.1:0-49464 GCA_007258455.2 Sequoia sempervirens | reverse complement strand
AAATAAGAACATAAACCACATCACTAAAATTTAGGTTACAATGCTTCCAGAGTAAAAAGTCGAATACAACCACTATACAAAAATAAACCAACGGTACAACACCATAACGACTGTTGTCATAGGAAGAGTGTCATTGTAAAGGTTGCATGGGATCTCCTGGCTAGTCTTCCTAGGTCCCGGCCCCCCTCTAGGGATATCTTGGAAACCTCAACCGAATCCCGGCCCCACATGCATACTAGAGTGGAATCGATTATCTCTCGTAAAGATGAGATAACGATCTTGCCATTCCAGGCCTTCTCGACTCATCTCAAGTCTTGTACAAGCCCTTGAGCCAATGAGCGAGGCTAAATTATCTTATTAATGTTCAAAGCTACTCTCTCCCTAGTAAGTTATTTTAATTTTCACTTTAATTAATCGAATTACTACCTGAAGTTATCCTGAAACCACTTTGGGCCCAGCGCTCGTTTGAAAGCCACTCCCCTATCGACAACACATAACTCAACCACATGCCAAGGGTAGACAATGCACTAACACTTATCACAAATAACCAAACACCCCAACCGGTAACACATCACTACCAATGTACAAAACTGAAACCAAAGCGTGCACTACCCAAGGCTAACACAAGGTTGACTAACATAAAGATGACCCACATAATGAACTACATACACGACTTAACCTTAAATCACAAGGTCACACCATCTGTACGAAGAACCAGGTTTCCACTGATACAAGACTCATACACTACCCGAGAAGGACAATAACCTTTCACAAGGGTAACACCTCAACTCAAGAACCACAACTGGAAGACTTACATGATCCACAAGAAATGACTTAAAGTCAACAATCATATAATCACACACTCTTAACATGCCAAAAAAAAACATAATTTTGACAAACAAACTTTCTCATAACACGGAAACCAAAGTACAGAATAAAGGCTGACTCACATAAAACCACCCATACCAATAAATGAACCCATAACTGGAAGATTCTCAAAACATTCACTCTCATTCCATAACATCGAATGCGAACAATTAACACTGAAAAAATTTCAGACAAGCAGGTAAGCTAATGTTCGGATTTCCTAAATCCATTCAAACACAGGTTTCATGACTTGCATTTATCCAATCAATTGATTCCATTTCTTTCCATGACCTTGAAATATTTAAAGAACAGATCATCTACTCCAAATTTCATAACCATATTCATAATCAAATCACTTTAATAATGCAGCTATCTGGTTAAAATTTAAATCAACCGTTCTCTCTAAGTTTCCTGATCACATACTATGGATAAAACACTCGATTGATAAAACATTGAGGTTAATTAATAAGTTCATCATTTACTCTCAGTTCCGCAATCATATTCTATAAGTAACCATCTTAAAAAAATAAACATTCAGATTAAATGATTTTAGTCTTGATTTCAACTTAGCATTAAATAAACCAACTTAATCTTATCTCTACTTGAATTCAATTATATTCCAAACGAATGTACCTAATAGTGAGTTAAGCATGTTGACCACTTAAGGAGTCAAAACCAATAATTACATTTCGTTTCACAATCACATATCTTATTATGATCAACAGTTGATAAATAAAGTCCTCTAATTAAAATAAACCATTCGCTATCCCTAGCTCCTCAACTATGTTCCAAACTCAAAATTTAATGATAAAAAAAAACAACGGATTAAACCAACCCAATCATTATCTCTAAGTTTCACTAATATATCCAAAATCATTTCAGTTAAGTCATCTAATCCATACTTCATCATACAATAAATAAATCAAACAAAGTCAATATTTTATGTAAACCGTTGGCCCAAACTCAATTTTCATTTTATCTATACCAATGAACTAATCCCTTCAGAGTTCGCTTTCTTTAAACATATGCCTCTAAACACATTATTTCTCTATTCTAAGGTTTACTAAATATTCTAGAAAGTCAAAATTAAAATTTCTAAGAATAGATATTTGCTTAAAGAATCAACTTTTTCAATAACCATTAACTTATTTACTATTCGCTTGGCACCATCTAAGCAATTAGTTAAATACTCTAATTCTATTTGCTCAATCCTGAATAAAGATTAAATTACCCTTTTTTTTAAAAATAACGATTCCCTTCATCTATAATTAAGCTATAATTATTTTAAAACATATCCTATTTAAAGTAATTAAACATCATTATTTAAATGTCAAAATTATCGACATATCATTATTATAATCCAACTATTCAAGACTCAAGTTCCCATATTTGAAAATATTTAAATATTGAATACATATATTAAATATTATATATATAATCTTATTTATTAAATATTTAATATTAAATATTAAATATTAATATATAATATTAAATATCATGAAAATTATAAAATAAAACTTTATTATTATTATTATTATTTTTTTAAAAAGAAACAAATTTTATTTATGCTTTGCACAGGGCAGAAGCCCTAATCCCACGGCCCTTGCCTCTCGTGGTCGGTGGGGTTGTGAGCTCCGCACACAGTCCACCGCCTCCCATGGCGGCGAGGCTGTGTGCAAAGCACATAGCAGCTGTCGTCTGCGGACGGCGATATTGTGCGCTTTGTGCATAGCAGCCGTCGCCCGCGGGCGGCGGGGCTGTGTGTCGAGCACATAGCAACCGCCTGCTACCGGTGGCGGCGATGATGGTGGTGGTGGGGGATTGACCTCCCCACCCCAAAAAATAATTTTTTTCTTTATTTTATCTCTTTTTTTTTGTTTTCAAAACAAATTCCATTCCCTCTTTTCTGGTATAAACCAGAATAAAAATAAAAAAAACAGGGCAGTGAACAATCATATATTTATTTATTTATTTTTTTAAAGGGAAATTTTCAATTAACATTTCTAGCTTTAATTGAGATAATAAGCAAAACATTTTGCTAAACTCAACCAATTTATCCAAACAATAAGAGGGTTTAAAGATTTCATTTGAAGAGGAGTTTCCTTTTGGGTTTTCACTTCTATCTCTCAACCATTTTGCAAATTTTCAAAGAAATAATTCATGGTTTTATTGGATTCAATCACCCTTTCAAAGATTTCTCACACATTCAACAAGATTTCCAAACATGCATAACCAAGGTTAAACTATTTGAAAATGAACAAACAAGAGCAAAGGAAAACCTGGTTTCTTCCTCCAAAACTTGAAGCCTTCAAACATGGAGTTTTCCAATTCCTCCATTGAATCCATCCCAAGCACAAGTCTCCACCCCTTTTTTAATCCAAGTTCCAAAAACCCCAAAACAAAACCTCCAAAAAAGAAATATAATCTCCCCAAATTCAAATTCAAACTCAAATCCAGATTTTTATCAAATTAAAATTCAAGTTCAAATTTAATTCAAATTCCAAATTCAAATTCACAAATATCTTTTCACCAAAAAAAATAGTCAACTATTCCCAAAAATATCCTTTTTTACACAGTCATTGCATTTTGAAACATTTGACCTTTAAATAACTTAAAACAAAATCCTATTTTCCAAATAGAATGTAATACCTTTTAGCTTTATTTTATTTTTAACTTTATTTCTAGGAGTAAAATATAAAACATATTTCTAAATTTTTTTATTTAATCCAAATATCTAATGATACTATTATGACTAAATTGATTTAATTTATCCCTATTAATTTAATTAGTCAATAAAATAAATCTAATTCAAAATTAGATTATTTTATTAATTCAATTAAATTAATTAATTAATCACTAATTTTCCAACATCTCAATAAGACAAAACATTCATCATTTATAATTTCCAAAAGCTATTTAATCACTTTTAACTTGCAACTAAACACATTTAATCATTAATTAAACTACGCAAGTCATTTAATAAACTTTAAATTTGAAATTAAATAAACACTCAAGGGGAACTGACCAAGTTAAAACAACTGACCCCGATGACAACCCAACAACACGCTATGACTAGGGTGACAACTTGGTTCGAAAAACCTAGCTACTATCTCCCAATTAATTTTCGTTGGTCAATGGACACGCTCAGACCTGGAAACCAAGTGGAGTCGATGTCATGTACCTGCCAACCTACAACAAAGAGCATGTCGAACGTGCATATATACATAATATGATCAATCATACCGTGAAGAGGATATCTCAGAATCATAGGGCGCTCGCAAGCGAGTGATACAATCCGTCCCTTTCACCAATACAGTATCATTAACTGACGCATCTAACATCAAAGATAAGCTCAATAACATAAACATCATTTAATCAGATATATTCTAAGTTACTCCAAATCATGACATAAGGATAACATCGGAATAGAAGAACATCACATCAACATATAACTTCTACATCCTAAGCATACTCAGACGCAATCATAATAGGGAAGAAAAATGCCGATCAAAGAGCCAAAACGGAGGGGTGTTACAAGAACAATGAGATTTTTTAAGTTTTTAGGTTGCCCATGTCTTCTTGCATTATTTTCACATGGATATGTGCATGAAACTATTCCTCTTGCATCAACAACCATGTTTATTTGTACAAAAATTATGCCCTTGAGGGGCCCATAAGTGTTGAGAGGCATTTAAAAGTCATCCTCTATTTCATTGCATCAATTTGGGGCCATTAGAGGCTTCTTATAGGTCACACATGGAGGTAGGTGAAGCATTATGTTTGAATGGTGGAGACCTACAAAAAGAGTTGCCTGAAATATGTACATGTTGTAAAAAAAGTTTGAAAGTCTAAAATCAAGGAACTTGGGGAACTTGTAAAGTTTAGAGCAAGGTGTCACTAACAAGGAAAAGTTTGAAATCTTGAACTTGAAGAATTTAGGAACTTTCTGGAAAGGCATGTTGTCAAGGAAAAGTTTAAAATCCTAAAATCAAGGACATGATAAAACTTGGAAACTTTAGGGAAAGACATATTGACAAGGGAAAGTTTGAAACTTCAAAATCAGGGACATTAGAGAACTTAGGAACTTTAGTGAATGACATGTTAGGAAGGGAGATTCTAAAATTCCGTGTAAGTTTGAATTTTTGGGAGAGATTTATATTGTGTCAATTTGATTTTTCATGTTGCAAAAATGATCTATGATATGGGATGCGAGAGGTTGAGGTGGGGAATAAGTGTGTGAGTGTAGGTGTGAAGATAATACTAATAAATAGTGAATGCATGGGAATAAGTGTAGAATTATGTTAAAATAAGGAGGGATAAAGGATCGAGGAATAAGCCTAAATTTTCACAAGAGCGTGTTATCTATCAATATGGAATTGTAGTAAGATATTCTATCAAACTAGACCTAAAACTAAATTAGAATTGGTTGGATGTGCAAGTTTCACCATTACATTTTCCCCCCACTTTGAGATGCATGTGAATCGTAAATGAGAATATGTTTCAAAGCAAATAATCACTCACAAACATGTGTGTAAAGTAAATATGCAAACATATAAAAGATGTTGGGGTCTATGCAAAGTAATGGACTAGATTGTATGTCTTTATGTGTTCTTCCATCCATAGTATGTGTGCTTCATGGGAACTCACAAAACAAAGAACAGGGGTAATGAGTGGCTTCTATCACATAAGTAATAAGCACTACTACAAACTAATTTTACTATCTATGAACATGAGAGAAAGAGAGGGTGAGAGTGGAGACAATAGGGCTAGAAAAAATTACATGTACAAAAAATGATGTGGTAATGCTCTACCTACTATTGTGACTATAGGATGATATGGCATGTTAGATGTTATCATGTGATGTGATCAATATCCATCTAGACATGGTGAAGAGTCTCTATACAAACACTTATAACTATTTTCAATCTAACATAAGAATGTTAGTGATAAAATATGCCCCTACAATTGGTTGCATTCATCAAATGCAATAAACTAGAGAGGCATTAATATTACATGAAATTTAAACGAGACCATAGATAAGCATGTAAGAACATAACTTGTGTAAATTAATGAGTGTAATGACAACATTATGTTACAAGAAAATGAGACATCTCAAATGATAAGCATGACAACCATATGAGATGGGGATATCATGGACATGCATGAATTTCCCCCAATAAAGGAAAATAAAAAAGATGTGTGACCCTAATGGATAAACAAAAACATGTAATTCCATATACAGTAAAAAAAACCATATGCCCTTAATGTGGCTCCAAATTTCACAAGCACGTAATGATATGGACAAGGCACGGGGTCCATTGGTAAAATAGCTCAAGATACATGGCATATTAGGCACTGACATGTGTTTGATAATGTGGGGAAGGTGATTGTGTCCTTGATGTGACTTTCAATACAAGACGGGGCATGCAAATTGATGAAGAAATATCCAAAGCTCTAACATAAACTCCCAAATAACATAAGATGCACTAAACAATTGTTTGCAACAACAACAAAAATCTGCAAGATGTATTCTTGTTCATACTAAATCTCCTGAAAATTCAAGAATTGCATAGCATAACTAAAATTGAATGATTGTGCAGCCATATGGGTTGATGAAAAGCATTACAAAATCTAATATAATACTAAAATATGACAACAAGAATCAAATTCAAATTGTTCTCCCTCAAACTTTCTTCTTGCACAAGTTTCTAGCTCCTTCAACCTGTAAACTTGCATAGGAAACCTTTGTTGCAATAAAACCATTGTATCACCAATCTTCTTATTTCCAGAAAACCTATCCAAACCTGCAACAAAATGTCTTCTTCCCCTCTCCAAGAAATGTCACACCTCCTTCCAAATCTGGAACAAACAACCACACCACAAATTTCAAGAATGCAACAATATATATCATATTATTTCAAATTGAATGGATTACAAAACATGGAAGCTCACAAGCTCCCTTCAACATGGGATTTTTGCATACAAAAATCTGCAACAATGGAGTCTTGAATCCTCTACCCAATTTGACAAAATTTGGTTATGTAAACTTGCAATTCTTCCAAGCCAACTTCTAACAAAGACAAGGCATCAATATATAAAGGTTGTGTGAGGAGAAAACCACCATTGGTTTCCAAAACAACCTCCAAAAACCACCTTGAAATCCCATGCCCCATTTTGAGAAGAATAATATATAAAATATAAAATTACTCATTGCAAATATGACCCACATATGGGCACCTAGCTTTTGATCAATGATCTTTGCCAACTATGACACCTTCAATGATTCTTAGTAGCTCCGACAGCTCCAAATACAGTCATGCAACAACATGCAAAGCTTGTGGCACAAACATGCAAATACATGCAAGGCATGCAATTGAACATGCTAACACATGCACCCCAAGTGGTCCCCACCAAGAATGGATGCCCAAGAAGAATATTTTCCCATTTATGCCTTAGAAACATTTACCATTGCATAATTTCCACCAAAATTACAATTACAATTTGCCCCAAAGGAAATTACATAGTTGCAAACTAAAATATTTATCCTCATAACCCCCAAATCCATTATTGAAAATTAAAATAAAAGAAAATCTTTTTTGGTGATGCAAGATTGCTCTTACACCTTGGATGCTCCTGCATTAGACACCCAGGGTAGGAATTTTTTTGTGAATATGGATTCACAAAATGGAGTTGAGTGGTAGTGCGACCCTTTCAGATTGTAAGTAATCCTCAACAAGCTCCATTATTGAAATTGGTACTTGTGATTGATTATTCTTTCTCCTCTTCCAATACTTAGTTGGAACAAGAAACCTCCTCCTTTGACAAATTTGCTCTTTACTTCTCTTCCTCAATGCGGAATCAGTTCCACCATAACCTGACTGGCTCCTCCAAATGTATCTCACATTCTCCTCCAATCTTGTGGGATTCAACCCACTATAGTCCAACCACCTCCACCAAAATGCACCTACACAAAACTTTGCAACACCAACCAAATCTTCTACATATCAAACATCACTAGCAAACTCTATTTGAACCAACTTATTCAAAATATGCAAATCATCATCTTTCTCAAATTTAACAAAATATGAATCACTATTATTGTTTGCTGCAACTATTTTGTCTACACAAAATCCACTCTCATCTTCATCATAAAAATGAAAAATACTATGCATTACCTCTTTCTCTACAACCTTTTTCTCACCACTATTTGCTGCCATATCTTCTTCACACTCTCAGCTGCACTTTTATTTTCCAATACTTTTAAGTCCTCCAAAGGACACTCATCTACTGCTACAACATTAGTTTCCTCTTTGATTTACACACTTTCTTTTTGGTTCTCATCCTCTGCTACCATCTCACTATCTTCTTTCATGCTATCCTTAAAGCATACTTCTGCAATATTTTCTCCTTCCTATTCACCTACATACACAACTATGAAAAAATTATTTCCTTTCATCTTTGGCATTTTCAAGGCCTCACAAAGCCTCAACATAAATCTTCAAATCCTTAAGTTCTTCACATGTAAACTGCTTCACTTTCGATGGACTGTTTACATGCAAATCGCACACACACACCACCACAAGTTGGTGCAAACTGCCTCACATTGGCGCTTCTACCTGCACACTTAGGAACTCCTACTCTGATACCACCGATGAAGAAAGACCCAACCCTCTAACATAAACTGACAAATAACATAAGATGCAATAAGCAATTATTTGCAACAACAACAAAAATCTACAAAAAGTATTCTTCCTTGTTCATTCTAAACCTCTTGGAAATTCAATAATTACACAACATAACTGAAATTGAATGATTGTGCAACCACATGGGCTGATGAAAAGCATTATAAATTTGATTACAATATGATATAAGACTGAAAAATGATAGTAAGAATCAAATTCAAATTGTTCTCCCTCAAACTTTCTTCTTGCACAAGTTTCTAGCTCCTTCAACCTGTAAACTTGTATAGGAAACCTTTGCTACAATAAAACCGTTGTATCACCAATCCTCTTGTTGCTAGAAAACCTCTTCAAACCTACAACAAAATGTATTCTTCCTCTCTCCAAGAAATGCCACACCTCCTTCCAAATTTGAAACAAACAGCCACACCACAAATTGCAAGAATGCAATAATATATCATATTATTTCAAATTGAATGGATTACAAAACATGGAAGGTCAAAATCTCCCTTCAATATGGGCTTTTTACAAACAAAAATCTGCATCAATAAAGTCTTCAATCCTCTACCCAATCTGGAAGCATCTAGTTATGTAAACCTGCAATTCCTCCAAGCTAATTTCTAACAAAGACAAGGCATCAATATATGGAGAAAACCACCATTGGTTTCCAAAACAACCTCCAATAACCACCTTAAAATCTCACACCCCATTTTGAGAAGAATAAAATATAAAATTATTCGTTGCAAATATGACCCACAAATGGGCGCCTAACTTTTGACCAATTATCTTTGCCAACTATGACACCTTCAATGATTCCCGACGACACCGATGACTCCAAATACGGTCATGCAACAACATGCAAAGCTTGTGGTAGAAACATGCAAATACATTCAAGGCATGAAATTGAACATGCAAGCACATGTACCCCAAGTGGTCCCCACCAAGAATGGGATGCCCAAGAAGAATATTTTCCCATTTATGCCTTAGAAACATTTACCATTGCATAATTTCCACCAAAATTACAATTACAATTTTCCCCAAAGGAAATTACATAGTGACAAACTAAAATATTTATCCTTGTAACCCCCAAATCCCTTATTGAAAATCAAAACAAAATAATTTTTTTTTCGTGATGCAAGATTACTCTTACACCTTGGATGCTATTGCATCAAAAACACACACTAAGATAAGGAAGGTTCAGTTGCTCCTAATGTGATCAGATGGCTCTTAATTTATGAGAAGGCATGTGAGTGTAACTACATAAGATATGATTATAAAAGTGAAATGTAAATTAATTTCCCCTACATGGGAAAGGTAGTGAGATAAGGATTGATGAATGTTATGGGCATTGGAAAGATAAAAAATGATGTATAACCAATCGAAAGGTAAGGTATCAATGACCCTTAGTTGATAGATAAGTTTAAGGTGATGGTTAAAAATAATTAATCATGTTAAAGGATCATCATAGAGGTGTGCATAAAGAATATGTGGTCATAGAAGAAGATGTGAAGCCAATTTCCCCCCAATGAGCCAAATGAAAAGATAATACTCATTAAAGTGCATAAGAAAGATGTTAAGCAATAGATTTAATTGCTCCTTAGTGTATAACAATCAACAATAGTATTGACCCAAATACATCATGTCTACTAGGTCTTTAATCAATTTTCAAGAGTGGAGAGGCCAAAAACACCAATACCAAATAAAAAAATAATGATGAAGGGTCATATCTAGTTAGTTAAAAACTCGCCACAAAGTCCTTTCTTATCATTTGGATTATTAGAATTGGCTTATGGAACCAAATTTCCCAATTGAAAGTCACATTGAATTTTCCCTTTTTATACAATTGTTTAGTTGTCACTAATATACTCATATATTATCTAATATATGAGTGGCTTGAGATATTCATCCAATAAGTGGCTTGAGATCTTATAAACAACGTTCTTGATATGTATAATCATTAGTAAATCACAAAGGGAAACACATAACAATAGTAATTTTAGCTCAAGTCAGATGATGGCCTCTTTAGGTCATAAACCAATGAGTGGGGTTTAAATATCATACAAGTGCATAAACTAGTGTGATTTTCCCATAATGCAAGGATAAGTTGTGTATGCCACTTCATACCATGTTTGTAAAGAAAAATCACAAGATTCATTCAATAATTTTATTTGTGGCCTTCATGTGTTCATTACCTTATGGATAATATAAAGTGGAAAATCTCTATTGAATATGGATCTTTTTAGTAACTCCTTAACTTTTTCTCTTTTAAAATATATTTTTTTTTAGTCACAATAGTAGATGGTAGACCAAACCTAGAGATAATATTGTCCATTATGAAGTTACAAATATTGAATGTTGTGGTGGTTTTTAGGTGTGTGGCTTCAACCCATGTTATCAAATAATTATAATTTGTAATGATAAAGGTGTCTATTTTGAAAGATATTAAGGTAATTTTACCCACCAAATATAACCCCAAGTGGAAAATTACCATAGTGATGCGCAGGGTAGAGTTCATGGGCCAATTTATACCTTAAGTTATTATTATTTTTAAAATATTACACATTTTTAGACAAAACCATAGAATCTTTCTCCAACTTTCTCCATTATTAGCTTCAAACATATTTTCCACTAATTTGACCTCCACATATGCCTCCAAGGCATCTTGAAGTACAATAAACATATTTTGATTGTTTAAGCATATAAGCAATAGACCATTAATCCATCATCAATATAATAAACCTATAATAAGGTGAATAATCAATTGGTTGAATAAAACCTATCTTGAGTATTCTATCTAATTTTCCTCAAATTTTGTTGGTGCTTAAAGTTATAGATATCCAAATCCCTAAAACTAACTTACTCCTAAGTTATATGGTTGTCAAATTTAGGACAGGTTACTTACAAATTATGATTAGGCAAGGATAACAATGAACCTATTAATAGGATACATGATTTATTCTTCTACTTTAGGTTCTACTAAGCCATGAGGTATTCCTTGAGATATTTCCTTTAGGAAAATTTAAATTGAATTACATTAAGAACATACCTTAAAAAAACCATACCCATTGCATAATAAATTCCAATTTAGCTATCACTAAATATGTTCACTCATTGATACAATAATTTCACACCTCTATTAAGTAGACACAACCGTGAAAACAACCAAAGATATTTCCATATTAACCCCTGATGATATTCATCTTTAAGCATATACTCATACATTGATGTAAATAGAACAATAATGCACACCTCGCTTGGAATAATTCTTGGAGAAACTACTAAGATTATTCAATTCTAGTAGAGTTGTCAACATAATGTTTATTAAAACATTTTTTTTTTGTCTCAAACATGATTGAATGATGAGAGGATAAACATGTATTAGATGGGTTCGTTTATCTAATAAGGGCAACAAATTCTAGTCTCAATACAAAATAATTGTTGGATTATGACAACAATAATTAGAAATAAAGCAGAGTTTTGTCTTTGGGAAAGATAGAGGAAATAAAGAAAATAAAATCTTATCTTTGGAAAAAGATAAAGATTTAAAACAATAAAAATAAATAAAACAAAGAAATAAAAAAAAGCTAGATTTTTCTATGTGCAACACAGGTTGAAGATATTATTTATATCTTGCTGCCTTGAAGGCTAAAACAATATTGTAATGAATTGTAATTGAAGAGCAACAACTGTGTGAAAGTTGTAATCAATTTCTCTGAGCAATAAGAATATTGATACTTTTCCCCGTGGATGTTCCCTTGGCATATTGTCAAGGTTTTACCATATAAATCTATGTCTTGTGCTTATTCTTCTGTTATTCCATTTTATTATCTTTATTATTTCTTTGCATCTAACTTGTGCTGCAATTATTTAAGTTTTTGGGTTTTACGTTTCCGTTTTCTCAACAAGTGGCATCAAAACAATTATTTTGCAACATTTTTGTTAGGGTTTGGTGTTTGTTTTGTAGCATCAAATGGCAAAGGTTTCAAATGCAAGTTTCGAGGTGGAGAAATTTAATGGGAGGAATAATTTTGAGCTATGAAAGCTCAAGATGTGTGATTTGTTAGTGCAACAAGGATTGCACAAAGCGTTGGTAAGAAAGTCAAAGAAACTTGCAAATATGACTGATGAAGATTGGGAGGATCTTGATACAAGAGCTCAGAGCACAATTCAATTGTGTTTAGTAGATGATGTTCTTTTTTATATTGTTGGAGAGGATACAACTGCAGGCTTATGGAGTAAAATGGAGTCTTTATATGACAAAGTCCTTGACAAATCAAATCTACTTGAAGAGGCAGCTGTATAGTCTGCAAATAAAGGAAGGTATAAAAATTGCTAATCATTTAAATATTTAAAATACTCTTATATGTCAATTAGCTAGTATAGGTGTAAAAGATGAAGATCAAGACAAGGCAATTACATTATTGTGTTCATTGCCGGAATCCTAGAATCACTTAGTTGCTTCTATTAGCTTTAGCACAACTGACACCCTTGAATTTGATTCTATTGTGGGAGATTTGTTATCTGAAGAGGTGTGGAGGAAATCTAACATAGAAACCTCCATATTAGAAGCAATGGTGGTTAGAGGTCGATCCACAGAAAAGGGGAAGATTCGAGCCGTACATCAAGATCTAAGTCAAAAGGCAAAAAGGGTAAGGGAAAATGTTGGTATTGCAATAAATCAAGGCATCTCAATAAAGATTGTTGGGAGAGGAAAGAAGACAATGATGACTCTCAAAAGGAAGCAAATCTGGTTGAGACAAGTTTAGGTATGGTTGATGAAGTTTTATCTGTTTGTAATTCCTTGCAATATCATGAAGAATGGTTATTAGATTCTGGTGTTTCTAATCACATGTGTCCAAATAAGAGTTGGTTTTCTTCTTACCAAACTATTGATGACGGTGTTGTTTCTTATGGGAAATAATGGTTCTTGTAAGATTGTTGGGATTGGGAGCATTGAGATTAAAATGTTTGATGGTATTGTGAGGACTTTAACATAAGTAAGACATGTGCCTAAACTAAAAAAGAATTTAATTTCTTTGGGAGTTTTGGATTCTAGATGTTATAAATTTACAAGTCAAGGTGGATCAATGAAAGTGTCCAAGGGAATTTTGGTGCTCATGAAGGATACAAATGTTAGAAACTTTTACAAGATTGAAGGGAGTACAGTAATAAATGAAGAGATAGTGGTATCTGAGGAAGAAAATGAATCCACTCGTTTATGACATCTATAATCAGGGTAAAAAATTAGGATAAAGGTATTAAAACAATTAAAATCAAACCCTAAGACCCTAATCAAGCAATAAAGAACAAATAAGCATAAAGTCATAAAACAACAAAGCAAGTTACCAAAATCTTCATGTCATTAATGATTCACCTCCATTGCCCTTCTCCATTTTGCTATAAATGCTCAATGCCTCAAATATGAGTATGCAAATGTAGCCTATGTCAATGATTGAAAAATATTGAAGTAATAGTCTCAACATGTACTTATGCATAAACTGGATTTCATAAGATGTTGAAACGAAAATGACAGGCATCTTTTATAGAGAGCCAAATGTGAATAAAGGGCAAGATCGAATGAATTAATTTCAATCAACGATTGAAATTAAATGAGACTAGACAAGATAAGAATAAGATTGATAAAAGAACTAAATAATTCTAAAAAGTTATTTAGTTTGAAAAGGAAAGTAGAGAATTAAATAATGGAAACATTATTTAAATCTTAGATGAAAGGGCAAGTTATCTTTTTGCTTAAATAATAATTTAATTCAAAAAAGTGGGAGAAAAAGGAAAGTCATTAATTAAATAAAATTTAATTAATTTATAGTAGAAAAGGCTAAAATGACTAATTAAATAATTGACATAATTATTTAATCATAGTAGAAAATGGTAATAATTAAATAAATATAAATTTATTTAACTATAGAAGACAAGGACATTAGAGACATAATTAAATAAATAACAATTTATTTAATTAATCAAAAGAGGAAATAGATAGATAGAAATGAATTAATTAAATAATAAAAAATATTTAATTAATAAAATATTTATGACTTTAGACAATAATTAAATTAAATAATTAAAATTATTTAATTATGAAGGATAAAAGCGAAATTAATGAAGTCGTAGGCCTAGGACAATTTTTTGTGTCTACATTTTCCCCCTCTTTGATACAATGTCGTTTATCGCATCGTGTCAAAGAAAATCAGTCAAAACATGCCCCGGTGTAAGTAGGGTGGACCCATGCCCCTTGAATTTTTTTTGCAAATTTTCAAAAAAAATTCAAAAAAACTGGAAATTGTTCGGATAAGTCAATTTAATAGCCATGAATGCACTAATGACAAGAGATATGATTTTTAGAATATTTGAGATGATGGAATTAGGCTTTTGGACCCTTCAACAAGTGTAGCCAGTATAACCCTAGGGAAAACCCTAAAAGTTGGATGGCTAAAAATATAAATTAGAGGTTAAAACTCCTCATTTGTGCATTTTGACTTTGGCGATTGAGGAGCTCTGAGAGAACCTAGCCACCAAGATGTCACCTGTTCCACACGCTAATCACCGTGGATACCGCATTCACACCTTCTGATGGCCAAAGGGCACAATGGACCTGGTAAGTACATCTTGCCTGCTTTGTCAAATTTTTATTTACACGCATTTCTAGGGCCTAGAAAATCTAGCAGGCAGTTGTAGTGAACGTAGTTCACCGCAACTGCTATTGTGAGCAACTCAATTGCTCACGATTCGTCACAAGTGCAAAGATCATGCTTAGGTTAGGTTTTAGGTCAATTGTGATGCACCGCAAGTGTTTCAACACCACATATGCTGTCGAAAATGACATAATCATGAATGTGTGACACAAATGATTAGGGAAATGATGTTAGTGAAATTATGAGCTGCAACTGTTTAGGGCAATGACACAATTGACCACTGTGACGTATTTATTGAGGCATGTGACACGGTAAGTGATTTTTGACAACGTAGATGTATAAAATGAGATGCAACTGAAATTATGTGATGCAATTGTTTGAAAGTCTGACACAATTGAGTGTTTAAAATTTTTCCCCAATTTAGGTTAAAATTTCCTATGTAATTTGAGTTTGATAAGTTCAACTAGTGTTTTGACTAGACATAATGCTTTGGATTTGTGACTGTGGGTTGTACTTGAGCGAATTTACACTAGGGAGTTCCAACCTTCCACATTTTGACTTCAGGATTAGTTGACTAGTGTTGAGAAGCGCCAACTATGACACCTAGGATTGTATCATGTGACATACATGCCCATTATAAGGGCAAATAGAGGGTTGTTGACTGCACTTGCAAAAAGGTGGCACTTAGAGACATGCTCGCTCCACTTCCCGACAGGAGAGGCTATAGTGACATTAGAGGATGTGTACTAAATTTTGAGGTTGCCAATATGAGGAGAGCGGGTGAGGTACGACCCCAAGAGAGGATATTAGGCCCTCCAGGATTACTATGTGTATGAGGACATCAGAGATCTCAGCATGTAGAGCTATGAGATTAGGTGGGAGTGTTTGGCAAAGAGGTATGAGTGATCGGATTGCATTTTGTGTACACTTATTGCCAAGATAGTCATTCCAGACCACCGAGGACATGGTTTTCCAGTCAGATCCAGGGAAAGATACTGATTGGTATGCTATAGAGGGGGACAATGTATGCATGGGGGACCTATCTACTAGCCATGTTATATTTCCAATTACACAACATTTCTTATCGGGATGGTCAATCTATGAGCTGCAGAGTGACTTTATTGATCGTGTGGGCCTGGGAGCACATTGTTGTGTTCCATCCTCCAGTCGGCGGGTAGTTAGGAGCTAGTATTCCATATGCATACCTATATGGTGGCGTTGTTACTCAATCATGTTTAGGACACAGGCTATTGGAGGCATGGGATAGATATACTAGTCAAATTCATATGGAGGCCATACAGGGACTGCACACAGTAGCCTAATGAGGACAACATTTGTCGTGGTGCAGGTAGGCTAGATATTTGATTGGATGGACAATCCAATCTCAACATATTATTGAGCAATATCTGCCAGAGTGAGTTAGGAAATAGTTTAGGGAGATGCAGGATGTGCCTCAAGGGACAATAGAGTTCACGTGATCTTCACATCAAGTTCACCAATATAATTAGGGTAAAAAATTAGGATAAAGGTATTAAAACAATTAAAATCAAACCCTAAGACCCTAATCAAGCAATAGAGAACAAATAAGCATAAAGATATAAAACAACAAAGCAAAGTTATCAAAATCTTCATGCCATCAATGATTCACCTCCATTGCCCTTCTCCATTTTGTCATAAATGCTCAATGCCCTCAGATATGAGTATGTAAATGTAGCCTATGTCTATGATTGCAAAATATTGTACAACATGTACTTATGCATAAACTGGATTTCATAAGATGTTGAAATGAAAATGACAAACGTCTTTTATAGAGAACTAGATGTGAATGAAAGGGTGAGATCAAATGAATTAATTTCAATCAATGGTTGAAATTAAATGAGACCAGATAGGATAAGAATAAGATTGATAGAAGAACTAAATCATTCTAAAAAGTCATTTAGTTTGAAAAAGGAAAGTGGAGAATTAAATAATGGAAACATTATTTAAATCTTAGACGAAAAGGCAAGTTATCTTTTTTATTAAATAGCAATTTAATTAAAAAAGTGGGAGAAAAAGGCAAGTCATTAATTAAATAAAATTTAATTAATTTATAATAGAAAAGGCTAAAATGACTAATTAAATAATTGACATAATTATTTAAATATAGTAGAAAATGGTAGATAATTAAATAAATATAAATTTATTTAACTATAGAAGATGAGGACATTAGAGACATAATTAAATAAATATCAATTTATTTAATTAATCAAAAGAGGAAATAGAAAGATAGAAATTAATTAATTAAACAATAAAAATTATTTTAAGTAATAGAATATTTATGACTTTAGTGAATAATTAAATAATTAAAATTATTTAATTATGAAGGATAAAAGGGAAATTAATAAAGTTGCAGGCCTAGGACAATTTTTAGTGTCTACAACATCAGCAAGTGTGTCATATGAGCGAGAAAGGATTAAAGGTACTGTTGAGCTGTAAGTTACTTCCAAATCTAAAATCTTTGAATTTGTATTTCTTCAAGTATTGGGTTTATGGGAAGCAATCTAGATAGAAGTTTAAAGCAGAGAGTCATATAAGTAAGGGTATTCTAGATTACATTCATTCAGGTGTTTTGTGGCATTTTAAATTAGACCCCAAATCTAAAAAGTATATCTTTGTTGATTATGCTGATGGAATTAAGGGATATAGATTGTGGGATCCTACTACTCACAAAATCATCATTATTAGAGATGTATTTGATGAATCTCCTCTCATAAAATTAGACATAGTAGAAGTTGAAAATCTACAGGAGTTAGATGTTAAAACAATATTTTTACATGGAAATTTGGATGAGGAGATATATATGGAAAAAATAGAAGGGTTTGTTCAATATCGCAACTGAAAATTGTTTGCAAACTCAAGAAGTCATTGTATGGCCTGAAGGAGTCTCCCAGGCAATTGTACAAGAAGTTTGACTCCTTCATGGTGAGCCAAAATTTAACAAGGAGTGAGTATGATCACTGTGTTTACTTTAAAAGTTTGAAAAATGGTTTATTCATTATCTTGGTGTTATATGTTGATGGTATGCTTGTAGCAGGAAAAAGCATAGTTGAGATCAATGGGTTAAAGGCTCATATGGCTAGGACTTTTGATATGAAGGATCTAGGAGCAACAAAACAAATTTTGGGCATGGAAATACATAGAGACAGGGAACATGGTAAGCTTTGGTTATTGCAACAGAAGTATGTGGAGAAGATCCTCATAAGATTCGGTATGAAGAATGTGAAACCAATAAATATCCCTTTAGCTTATCATTTTAAGCTTTCTTCTATTGGAAAATGTGCCTCAACTTGCTGGTTTGTACATCTCTTAAAGACTTGATGTTTTTCCCTTTGTTGGTTTTCATTGTTGGACTATCACTGAAATCTTGAACCTAGAAACCTAAGTTGTGGGGTTCTGAAAGATCATAACTTGGCGACATTGAGCTGGTTGCAAGATCATTGGATTTCTAAACTTCGAAACACATGTCACGGGGTTCGTAAGTTCCATAACTTCCCAACATGGAAATCTTCTTGTTGTCGCGGGTTTCAGGAATATCCTAACCTCCAACTGGAGGTTGTGAAGTTTTGGTTTCTCTTGACTTGACAACATGATCGATGGATGGTGGGACCAGTCTATGTGGATGGTGATGTCAGTCATACGACAGTGACATGGATGCTACATGGATGCTGGGGACCACATGGGTCGAGCTGATAAATTGTAAAGAGGATATTGGTGGGACTTTCTTTGATAGGAGGGAGAAGATATGTTGTCTCTCCGATATGGCGATAGATGACTCGCTGACTCATGGTGAATGTCGTGGTGGGACCCAATTGGTGGCATGTGTATGCAGATAGTGATTATCGATTGGATGGTCGTGCAATTCACATCCTTGTTGTGAATTGTGTGGTTGTCATCAGTGTGAACGCGGGAAGCTCGCGTAGAAACTAACATTGGAACAAATACTCCAACAATAAAAATTAAATGAAGATTTGACCTTCATGATGGTGGCATGATTTGTAGAGGTGATCGAGATCAAGTCAGATTAGATGAACAACAAGATGTATTGAATGTAAATTCATATTCTCTGTAACCAAATTTATTGTTGGGCGGCTTGATGTGTGATGGATGGCAGTGTGTGTAGCCCAAGACGAAGGAAGCTTGTCGGTGAAGATAGTGAAATTAATGAAAACCTAACGGTGGTTGTGTAGTTTTTAGATGGTATGCTTTTATGAACATTATAACCGTGTGAGGTGAATAGTAGTCTACGAGTGAGGTCAACCAAGGGGATTGTATTGCTGCTATGAGTTAACATCTAAGAGTGAAGTTTGTAACTCTGTATGTAATCATTTTACTATAATACAAAGTGACTTTACTTGGTGTGTGAGTTTTTCTCCCGTAAGGGTTTTCCCATGTATACCTAGTGTTATCTCTGTGTGTGATATTTTGTCTCTCCTTTTGTTCTGTGAATGTGCATCTCAATGTATGCAACTTGTTAAAATGAATGGTTTTTCTACACATCTTTCCTGAGGATTTTGCATTAGGAAGGCATTTTCCGCACCGTCGCTTTCCTTTCATCTTCAAGTTTATGTCATAGTAATAAATAAGAAAAGGATCATATTCATTGTGTACCATATGCTAATGTAGTAGGAAGTTTAATGTATGGGATGGTATGTACAAGACAAGATATTTCATATGTTGTTGGTGTTCTCAGTAGATACACAGAAAATCTAGGTAAAGAGCATTGGGCAACAGTGAAATGGGTGCTTCAATATCTTAGAGGCACAAGTGATTATTTTATCACCTTTGATGCTTGTAGTGGTTTAGTTTGTGGTTATGTTGATTTAGATTTTGTAGGTGATTTGGACAAAAGGAGATCTACGTCAGGTTATGTTTTTACTCTTGTAGGAGGACCTATTTTTTGGATGTCAAAGCTTCAAGAAATTGTTGCTTTATCCACTACAGAGGCAAAGTGTATGGTTGTCTCACATGATTGCAAAGAGGCAATTTGGTTGAAGGTTCTTTTGGGTGAGTTTGGAAAAGTGTAGGACAGGGTGATTGTATTTTGTGATAGTCAAAGTGCTATACATGTAACTAAAAATCTTGCTTATCACAGTAGGACTAAGCATATTGTGATTAAATATCATTTTGTAAGATAGGTTATTGATGGTGGTGGAGTAGCTCTTGAGAAATTTCATACACTAGAAAATTGTGTAGACATGTTGACAAAACCAATATAGTTAGAGAAGTTGAAGTGGAGTTTGACTTCTCTTGGCTTGCATAAAAGGTGATGAATGGGCATGGAAAAGTATCAAGTAAATTGTTGTCAAGATGGAGATTGTTGGATTATGACAACAATAATTAGAAATAAAGCGGAGTTCTGTCTTTGGGAAAGATAGAGGAAATAAAGAAAAAAAAATCTTATTTTTGGAAAAAGATAAATATTTAAAATAATAAAACAAAACAAAACAAAGAAATAAAAACAAAGCTGGACTTTTCTATGTGCAACACAGGCTGAAGATATTATTTATATCTTGTTTCCTTGAAGGCTAAAACAATATTGCAATGAATTGTAATTAAAGAGCAACAATTGTGTGAAAGTTGTAATCAATTTCTCTAAGCAATAAGAATATCGATACTTTGCCCCGTGGATGTTTCCTTGGTATATTGTCAAGGTTTTACCACATAAATCTATGTCTTGTGTTTATTCTTTTGTTATTCCATTTTATTATCTTCAGTATTTATTTGCATCTAACTTGTGCTGCAAATATTTAAGTTTCTAGGTTTTATGTTTTCATTTTCTCAACAATAATAACACAAATGTAACCTAAAAAAAGACACCTTAATGAAGATGGCAACGTAAACTATTCCTCATAATCTAATGCATAAGCTAGGTTTTATGCATGTAATTTGATAATCACGTGGAACTATAGTACAACTAATTAAACATATCACATTAATTGATGGAAAAAGATAAAAAAATCATATATTACCATTATAAGATGCCTTACAAAAATTTTGAAATATTTTTTCTATCTTCCAACTAACAAACTAGTCAAAAGCAATATTTACATAAGAAAATGTGATTAGGAGTATCATTAAAAACATCAAAAGTTCATAAAATGTTCATGAGGACATTCAAATAGATGCTAAATTTACTTATTAAATTCATTCCTTAAGGAGTACAAAGGCGTATTATGCCACATGGGAGAAAACCTAAAAAACTACATTAAAAAGTTCCTAGGCCTATTATAAACCTAAAAAACTACATTAAAAAGTTCCTAGGCCTATTATAGGAAGCTAAAACAATAATATACACCTTTTATTTTTTATGTTATGTAACATTACCATCAATCAACCCTTATGTAAACTAAAATCTACATGTGTATGAAATTACAACATCATCAAATGGTTTGGGAGGTTGAAAAAAAGGTGTCTTCAAGTGTGCAAGTTGCTCATGTATTCTTGCATTATTTTCACATGGATGTGTGTGTAAAACTATTCCTCTTGCATTAATAACCATATCCATTTATTCAAAAACCATAATCTTGAGGGGCCCAAAAGTGTTGAGAGGAACTTACAAGTCATCCCCTATCTCATTGCATAAATTTGGGACCATTAGATGCTTATTCTAGGTCATGCATGAAGGTAGGTGAAGGCTTATGTTTGAACGCTGAATACCTAGAGAAAGAGTTTCTTGAAATATGTACATGCTATAAAAAGTATTTAATAAGGTGAATACTCAATTGGTTGAATAAGACCTATCTTGAGAATTCTCTCTAATTTTTCCTTAACCATTGTTGGTGCTCAAAGTTATGGATATCCAAATACCTAAAACTAATTTATTCCTAAGTTTTGTGGGTGTCAAATTTAGGATAATTCACTTACAAATTATGATTAACCAAGGAAAAAAATGAACCTAATGATAGGATAAGTGATATTTTATTCTAATTTAGGCTCTACTAAGCCCCGGGGTATTCCCTAAGATGTTTCCTATAGGAAAATAAAAACTAATTACATTAAGGACAAGCCTTAAAAAAAATCATACACATTGCATAAGAAACTCCAATTTAACTATCACTAAGCACCCACATGTTAGTTTATTGATATGATAATTTCATGCCTTTGTGGATACATAACCATTCAAACAACCAAAGGTATTTCCATATTAACCCCTAATGATATTCATCTTTAAGCATCTACTCATACATGGATGTAAAGAGAACAATAATGAATGTACCTAACTTGGAATAGTGCTTAGAGAAACTACTAAGATTATTCAATTATAGTATATTTGTCAACATGATGTTTGCTAAAACACATTTTATTGTCTTAAACAAGATGAAATGATGAGAGGTTGAACATGTATTAGACAGGTTCCTTTATTTAGTAAGGGCAACAAATTCAAAGTATTAATGCGAAATAATAACATGAATATAACCTAACAAAAGACACCATAATAAAGATGGAAAAAAGGATTATGCCTCGTAATAAAATACATAAGCTAGACCAAATGCATGTAATTTGATAAGCACATGGAACTATAATACAACTAATTGAGCATAGCTTAGTAATTGATGAAAAATATACAAAATTAATATATTACCATTATAAGATGCTTTACCATTTTTTTAATAAGTTTTACTACCTTCCAACTAACAAACTAGTCAAAAACAATATTTACATCACCAAATGTGACTAGGAAGAATAATAAGAACATCAAAAGTTCATAAAATATTCATGGAGACATTTGAATATATGTTTTATCTACTTATTAAATTCATTCCTTAAGGAGTTCAAACTCATATTATACCACATGGGAGAAAACCTAAAAAAACTACATTAAAAATATCCTTGGCCTAGTATAGGAAACTAAAACTATAATATACAACTCTTTTTATTTTATATTATGTAGTATTGCCATCAACCAATTTTATTTCCCTTAGAATTTGAAATGAGTGCAAGGAGTGGTGAATAGGAATCTCCTAGTCTTCATTCTCAGGATCCTTCTAAGTTGTAGGGGCTCCCTAGCATCAGATTTGATGTTGTTGGAATGTTTGTGTTAGATATTGGGTCTCACAGCCTGTGTGGGACACCCTTATCTCCAAGCCTTCTTGGCTAATGTGGCTAGTCGTTCAAAATCTTCATCCCCTAAAAGGATCTCCTTCTAAGAGGCGCAAAAGAAAAGTCCTATGATGGAGTCCAAATTGTTTTTTCGAGGAAGGAACAATTATTAAGATAAAATACCCCTCATTGGATTGATATTTAGTCAAAATGAAGAACTCCCTAGTTGGAAAGCTAAGTGAAATCCAATTTCAGTGTTAAATTTTTGGACAAATATATTCATGAGTTATTTTTAAAGAATACGTCATTTACATTTGCTAGCTTTATGTCTCCAAAATTGTAGGAATGAAGCAAATTTTTCTCCTAGATTTTATTTTGTGCTACATAAATTGGTCATGGTGACTTCATGTTCTATGTTGTATGATAAATGACCAACAAAATTTTCAACAAGTTTGTGAAATGTTCTGATACCATGTGATAAATGGGAGAAACATTATGTTGCTTGTCCTCCTAAACTTCAAGGAAAGAGGCACATTAAGTATGTGTCATTATATGCAACCTCTAGACATGCTATGTAAAATTCTTGTATATGTTCTTGTAGATCACCTCTTCCCTTGTATTTGTCAAATTTAGGCATTTCAAAGTTATGAGGGAAGGGTATCATAACTATATTTCTATCAAATAGATATGAACAAATTTCCTCAAGATTATAGATTCTTTTTGTTTGTCCCATTGGATGTTAGTAATCTTTTGGTTCAAGCTTTAAACTTTCAATGCCAAGTCATCATTTGGGTTGTTTGGTGTTCGGTAAAATAGAGTGTACATTTGGTGTTGTAGAATGGATGAACAATGGTGTGATGGATTTTGGTTTTGTGAGGTGTTTTTAGGGATGTTATATGAGTTATATGGGATGTTTTGGTGTTGATGTGTGTTTTGTGCTTGGATAGTGTTGTATGGGTTGTATAAGGTGTTTTTTTTTGCGGGATGAATTGTTGTTGTGGAATGATTTGTGGCTGTGAAATGAATTATTGTTGGGGAATGTTTTGGGGGAGTTATATGGATAGTTTTTAGTTTGAGTGACATGTATTTGTATAGGTATAGTGAATGAAATGGATTGAGATTTTTGTTGTGAAATGAATTATTGTTGTGGATTCCTATGTTTGTGGATATGTTAGATGTGAAGGTTTGTGAAGAATGTGGAATGTTGTAAGTTTTGGGTATGTTGGATGTTTTGGGTATGTTGAATGTGGAATCTTGTTTTGGAATGGTGAATGATGGAATTTGTGAAATGGTAGGTTGATATGAATGATTGGGATTATATGTACTTCTTGTTGTGTTGGGTGCTTGTGTAGCATATGGAATATTAGGAGGCACATAAGATGTGAAGGCTTGGTCGTGAAACGATTGTTTGTGTGGTTTGTAATGTTTGGTGATGAATGAGGAATGTTTGTGTTTGGTGGATTTGGGATGCATGAGATTGTTTGATTGGTCATATTTGGGCTTTGATGCAATGGATTTATGAATTGTTTGGAAAATGGTATTGAATCCATGTAGTATAATGTTATAGTTGGTTGAATAAGTATGGTTGGCATTGAAGGTTGTGGTATAGCTTCATTAATAGCTTAAACTATAAGTATGTTCTCATGTGATGGAACATTATATAACATAACATGTGTGAGGGCTTGTTCCCTAAGTGTAGCTATGTTGAAATTGGAAGGTAGCTTAGCACCACTTTTTGCAAGTCTAAGAAAGTACGTGTTAGGATCCAAAGCAATGGGGGCATCAAGTGCTCTAGCAAAAGAGGGATTTTGTTGTATTTCTAAAATTTTCTCTTTAGTAAATTCCTTAGATTCCACAAATCTATTCATGATGTCTTCTATGATGATTGGTGGATATTGAGGTTGTTGTTGTAGTTGTGGAGTTTGGTATTCATGAGGATTAAATAGACGACTAGGAATTCCAAACTCAGATTCGGTAACACCCATAGGTGTCATAACGTTTGAATTACTAGGATTAGACTCCACGATTTCCCTATTTTGTGACCTTGTAATAGGCATAAAATTGTAATGATATTATGGAATATGGATGTACATGAAGGTTGGTTTGCTCATGAATTTCAAAAATTGAAAATTTGAGGATTCTAGAAAAATTATTTTGACTGATTTTGATTGATTTGTAAAATTGATTTTGACTTGTTTTGATTGGAAAGAGATAATAGACAATATTTAATAAAATAAATCAAATACATAATTGTAAAATCAAATGTGTTACTATGAATTTCAAATGCACCATTTCATAGTTAGATGTGTCGACTTACCTCAAAAGTGTTGTAAATTTTAGAAGCATCTATTTACCTCAAATACATCGCTATAAATTTTAGATGCGTCGATTCACCTTAGATACATTGTTGTAAATTTTAGAAGCATCATTGTAATATCAATAGTTTCAAAATATGTTAATAGTATCATTGGGTTTATCAATTACATCATTGTATCTTCAAAAAATGTAAAATAGAGAGATCAAATGCATCAATCTAGCCTTAAAAGAATCACTATTGATTTCGGTAACAAGCCCAATGTTTTACCTATTGTTTTCACCTAAGTTTTAACCCATATGAGAAAAGTTCAAGTTTACCAACACATAGCAATACAAAATTTCCAATTCAATAACAAAGATGCATATTCGAAATAAACCCATTTTAAATTTCCATTGCACAAATAAAGTAGTATTACATAATCCCCTATAATGATTTCATTTTTCAAATAACATTACATAATCCCATGTAATGATTTCATTTTTCAAATAAATCTTTCATAAAGATACAAGATCATGTTTACATACATAGCTTTCAATAGCTCAATGGAATAAAGTACAAATGGTCCAGATGTCCTTGCTGGCATACATCCTCAAATTTTGGCTATCGACTACATGAGGGGGAGTATCACCCAAGTGCTTTTCCTCCAACCAAAAGACTTACTATGGTCCCAACACATCTACCTGACTAGCAAGATGGCCTTACCCTTCAACAGAGAGGTTGGTCTAGTATCCGTCATAATGATAATAGCCTACCTTGTAACATTCCCATTGTTCTACCCAGTAATTTTACTATGCTTTACCCACAAGTGAACAGTTTATGCTACTATCATTAAGAACAATAAGAATTTTTCCTTTCTTTTGAATAATAAATGCAACATTTGAAACATAATCATTTCAAAGTTTTCCATTGCATAACAAAGAATCATTTCATTAATACAAGTAACGATTTTATATTACATAATTTCATTATGACATTTCACATTTACAATTTCCATAGAGATGGACTCATGATTACGTACATAGCTTCAAGAGCTTATTGAAATAGAGATACAAATAGTCTAGATGTCCTTCCTCAAATCTTGGCTGCCAACTACATGAGGAGAAGCATCACTCAAGTGATTTTCCGCCAACCATGGACTTATTGCGATCCCCCCCACATCTACCAAATTGGTAAGATGGCCATACCCTTCGGCGAAAATATCAGTTTGGTAACCTTATCCTAGCCTTCTATGAGCATGGTGTTATGTCCTACATATATAGAGATACCATATAGTGGCTACAACCTACATATATGACAATCCCTACCTAGTATGTAAACTTGGATCACAGTGAGCTGATAGTGTAAATAGTGGCTACTTACACTACTTTGGCCAAAAACTTCATCACCTAGTACTTCGAGTGAGAGTCACATGCTCACCCACTTTCCTAGCTCGATTTGATTTTGACAATGTATATTCTATACATAGTTACCCCCTTTCCCATGGATTATTCTAACCCCAGGAATAACCAACTAATAAATCATGTTTAAAATGACATCACTACTAAAGTAATTCAAAGCATCTACATATTTCATGCTACATATGAATAGTATTGACAAACTACATATAGTATTGGAAAACTACATAAATTATAAATAAAAACATAATCATATAAATTCCCATATAGGGTATATAAAAGTATTAACCTAATAGATAGGTTTCACCAAAGCAAGAAACAACCAAGAACATGCAAGCTTATCCAAAGCATTATAACACATATTTAAATCAATCCTTTCCAATCAATACAACCATTAATAAATAACCTTTCAAACAAAAATAACAAGGTAATAGAAATCAACATGCCTCTACAAAAGCTCCAATTGATATAATTCTTCCTTCCTAGCTCAATGCCACAAGCCCGCTTGCTACTTCCTCTATGTTCAACCTAACTTCCGCTTTTAGCCTCTTACCAATTCTCTCAACAATACAATTTCAAAATAACAAAGCAACTCACTAACTCTCAAGCTCTCTAATTCACTTGTACAAAAAATACAATAGAATAGTAATGGAGAAATTAGAATGAAAAGTGGTAACAAATGGTAGAGAGAGCACCTCTATATATACTAAAATATGAGCATCCAAAGGCTACAAACAAGCTAATAATTCTACCACCTTCCTACTCCCATGCAATGAATCAGCTAATTAAACTCCCAGATTGCAACACATGATAGTTCTCGCATTTCCAATGGTTGAGTCGACTTAACTCATGAGACAACATGACTCTTTTACAAAGTCAAGGGACAACGACACCTTTCTGCAAGTTTCCTACTTGGTTTGCAAGTCAACTACCCTCTTATATATCTGCCAACTTTTCTTTGATCGAGTTTATGCTTATCACATGGATTTATTTGGTTATGGCATAGGTTTAGACTTCTTATTGTTTCCTCATTCTTTAGTTTTTGGTGCCACATACTCATGTTTTAGCGCCCTTTATTATAGCGCAGTCAAAGATTTGTTCAATATTGTTAAATCAACTTTTATTTCTTCTTGCAACATTTTAACTGTATTTCCTTATGTGCTTAAGTCTTTTGGCTTCTTCTTACATTATTCATGGGCTATATTTAAACTTTAGCCACATCACTATTCAAGACAACACAATAATGCTCTATGCACTATTTAAATTGCTCGAAACATATCAAACTTCAATGCTATATTAATGTGCTTTGCATATTTCAAAATACTTCAACAATATATATTATATATTTAATATATATATATATTATATCTTATATATATGTATCCTCAAGATTACCAAATGCATTACTTTCCAATTAAATAAATATATAAGCATATATTAAAAATATATGTATATGTATATATATATATATATATATATATATATATATATATATATTATCAGTAAAAGGTTTGTTTTATTTATATTTATAAAATGTCATTACATTTGTATAAGTTATAAGCCTTTTGTCATCAAGTCCTATACATCCACATTTACAAAAATTCGAATCCTACCACCATCCTCTATAGCTACAAAAAGCAACAGGGCTTCCAGATGCTTCACAATATATTCATGAAGCCCTTCTAAATCCTACAGCCAACTACCAACTTCTAGCTTTTATCAAACAAGGCGTTACAGATTTATCATTTATACACAAACATACAAAAAATACATATATAAACTTATGTTTGACCAAGGGTTAAATGCCATGAAAATCCTGCTTGAGCCACGAACCGCATCCAAGTTTCGCCTTCAGACCCAAACTTCTATTGCCTACCACACAAAAAAGGAACAAAAACATTGTAGTCACAAAAGATGAAGCCCTTCCAACACCCTCACCCACCATAAATACCTCTAAACAACACCCCTTTTTTCCCTCACACATCGACGACCACCCCTCCTTGCCATGTATTTCCTCCTAGGAAATTGTTGTGGAATGTTTGGTGTCTCTTGCCTTGCTGCAGCTTCTTGACGATGTAGCACCAATTTCAAATTCTCCCAAGCTGGTAGAATTTCCAGCTTGTAGGTGTCTCTATCGGTTCTTCTTTGCCACCTCACAAAAGGGATCAATCCCTCTTCTGTTGCCTCATCCATATCTTCTATGCCTTCTAAAATGTTAAAGCCCACTCCTCGCACCACCCACTCTAGGAAATAATCCATCCCCATGAGAAAATATGCCTCAAAAAGTGAGGACATAACCCATTTGATTACTTGAATTTCCTCCTTCAACTCCAACACCCAAGCAAAAATCATTGAAGCTATGTCTATGTTCATACTTCCTCTGTGCTTTGCTTCCATGAAATGCACACCCAAAGTTTCTAGCACTGCCTCCACAACCTCGTCCTGTGGGAATTTCAGTAAAAAAATCAACCAAAATGTAGTCACATGGCCAAAGAAACCTTTTTGTTGTCGTTGTGTTGAAAACCCATACATGGCTTCCATCATCAATCACGCAGGCGCTTCACCAAACCTGAAAAAACAATACTAAAACATAAAATACTTCTACCATTTTGCAACTTTAAAAGCCTTCTAGTTCGAGCCATTAATGACCTCTTTCATCATCGTCCTTCAAGTACCAAAGCAATAACTATCACCACCGTCGCCACTTTAAATTCTCATTAAAAAATAAGGTTTGAGGGATTTTCAAGTTCGCCAAAGGATGATCCAAATCCCCATCGTCCTTTTCACAAGGTCTCTGTTCTGACATCGTCCTGCCAACCATCATAGAAAATAATTCTCTGCCAAAGCATTGAAACTCAGGGATAATATTTCCGTTGTCTCATCTTACTTCAAGAAAACTCTGACACCAAGAAAAAACAAGCACACCCAATCAAAAAAAATTTAAGACGTAACACCTTCACCTAGGAGCTCGCTTAATAAAAGCACATGTCTGGGGGATGCATTAGGACCATTAGGATACTTCATCAATTGAAACACCTCTAAGATCCTCCAAAACTTAATCACTAATATTTTTGAAATTTACTGCCCACTTGGAAAGGCAGTCAGCCTCCGTGTTTCCCGAGCGCCTAATGTGGCTTACTTTAAAATCCTCAAAATATTCTAATTCTTTGAGGATTGCTCTAACATAACTCTGCAGATGCCAAGCCTTTGCCCCCAAATCAATAATTGCCTGAGTAATTATTAAGGAATCCCCTTCAAGTTGGATTTTCTGAACACCTACTTTTCAAGCTATGCCAACAGCTAATAAAGCTGTTTTGGCTTCTGCCACATTATTAGTCCCCTCTAATTTTTTTGCTCTTAGAGCAATAGAATTACCTTGATGATCTCTGACTATGAATCCTACACTTGACAGACCAGGATTGCCTCTTGCAGCCCCATCAAAATTTACTTTGTTCCAACCTTCTAGAGGTTTCTCCCAACAAACATTTTCCACACTAGCCTTCTTAGAAATAGTAGACAACATCCCCACATTTGTTTTAATCCTAATGCTAGGCCATGATTTTTGAATTTTGCTATCCTCTTGCGAAAAAGGAAAATGCATGTTCTGTGGATGTGAAGCTGTTGAACTCACTACTTCTTCAATCATATGATCAATGCGATGCAATAGTCTATTCAAGGGTTCACTCTTATCTAAAAATATTCTTCTATTCCTCTCTTTCCAAATCTCCCAAATTACTAGAGAGGGGGAGACTAACCAAATGCTTGAGAGGAAATATTTTTTATGAGCAAGTGGCCAACTTTCAAATACCTCTTTCAGAGTTCGTTGAAGAGGACCATACCAACCCAATTTCTGTCTTAGATTCTCCCAACACTTTTTTGCTATGTCACACTGCATAAGTAAGTGATCAACCGATTCCTCAGCCCCATTGTACATTACACATTTCGTGGGACTAGCAAAGTCTAGACGCTTCCTCCTTCCCTCGTTAGAATTCTACCACTCACTGCAAGCTAGGCAAAGGTGCCTACCTTTGGGAGACAGTTCTTGTTCCAACAAAGGCTCTTTGCCCAAAATTTTTCCCTTTCCATAGAATCTAGAAGTTGGTAACCAATTTTGATCGAATAATTCCCATTCATGGAACCACACCAAATGATTTTGTCATCATGCTCTGATAGTAAAACTTTCCTCTCCTTAAAAATTCCTTGCATCCTTTGAAATTGTTGAGCAGACAAACCATCAGCAGGGACCTCCTTCCATCCCCATTCTTGGCCCAAAGTACCCTGTTTTAGCTCTACATAATCCCTCACCTTATCACCCCATCTTTGAGTGAAAAAGATTCAAGCTCTTGCAAATCAGCCTCTTCACACAGATTTTTCCACCCATCCCAAGAATCCTCCCAAAATTTAGCTTTAGAGCCATTTCCAAGTTACCACGAAATATGATTTAGAGTAACCGGCCGACATGAAACAATAAAGTTCCAAATGGCTGAGCCTTTGGGTGGGTTACGAATCGTGAAGATCCTATGATCCTCAGTAGAATCCATATATTTTTCCTTCAAAATTTTAGCCCACAATAAATCTGGATTGGCATACATGTTCCAAACCAACTTTGCTCCAAGAGCTTCATTCATAAGCTGTCAATCTCTCAGGCCAGCTCCCCCTTTATCCTTAGCTCAACAAATCTTATCCCAAGCTAGCAAAGGAATTTTATCTTGTTCACTCACCCCATTCCAAAAGAATTTCCTCATCTGTTGGCCGGATCTGATCACTTTCTTTGGAATCTTTAAGCACATCATTGAATACACTAGAATTGTAGAGATGACATATTTTAACAATAGAATTCTACCAGTAGGAGTTAACCATCTACTCTTCCACCCCTCCATCCGACTTAGACAAGAATCCAACAAATATTTCCAAATACTTACCTTATTAGCACCTCCAAAGAGAGGTATCCCCAAGTACTTGTTAGGGAGGGATCCAAATATCATACCAAGAATCCTGTAAATTTCCAGTTATTTTTGCACAGGAGTGTTGAAAAAGAAAATTTTAGACTTTCACCAATTAATGCATTGCCTAGATGCCAAACCATAGGAATCTAAAAGAGTCCATCACACGGGATTCTCTGAAAGTGGCTTCCCCCAGAAAAAAGGTGTCATCAACAAATTGGAGATGTGAGATTGGGTCAATTCCTTCAGCGTTTTTAATTTGTTTCCACAAACCATTACTACACTTTTGAGAAAACTGCCTTCTTAAAACCTCGACCAGGATGATGAAAAGAAAAGGCGATATAGGGTCATCTTAATTGGTGCCTTTAGAGGATTCAAAGAAACCTTGAGGGCTTCCATTTACCAAAATAGAAAAACATGGGGAGCTAATACAACTCTCAATCCACACAATCCATGCTTGACAAAAACCAAAATTTTCCAGCACTTTTAGCAAGAAACTCCTATTCTCATTTTCATCGATTTACATATATAAATGAAGTGTATATATATATATAAATATGTGTTAGATTCATCCAATCAATATTCCCATGCATATGGGTAATATGTCCATGAGCATGCATAGATACATCTACCTATGTATACTCATGCATCTATTTACTCGTATGTATGAGTTTATCGTAGACACATACATATATACACACACACTTACATACATACATACATATATATATTATATATATTATGTATATACTTCATCGATATAAATATGAACACAAAATGAAGGAATTCACTCGATATAAATACTTAATCACATTACCCAATCAAAAAATTCATAGAACAAGATCATAAACCACTATAAGCATTCACAATCAAAATTGAAGGTCACTTACCATTTGCCTGAACTGACTTGACTCAACTTAGACCAACTAGGGTGTGAGTGTGTGTATGCTCAGTTAGGATCATTAAGGATTACCGGACCAAGTTCTTCTCCTAAGTGATACTTCCCCTCTCTTTCAAAGGTTTGAATCTGTTCTTACATCCAACTTAGTACATTACAACAATAGCTAGCCAAAAATAATACAATCATATGCATCATATATTTCATCTTCAGAATCATTATAAAACATCAAATGAATCAAACATTCATTCATCATATTTCCATCTAGATTCATATACATAACACATTCATGGAAGATTTGATCTTGGTCCTCTCCTTTGGTCCATGGGTCTATGGAAAGCATAGTCTAGTTCACGGCCTCGGAAGATTTGATCTCGGTCCTGTCCTCTGGTCCCTGGGTCTATGGAAAGCATAGTATGGCTCTATGCTGCTAGAAACTGAGATTCGATCCTACTGTTGATCTCAACAGGTTGGATTTGGTGTGGGTTTGTCTATTGGGTCTGCCCTTGGAATACTAGGATGAATCCATATTCAAATGTATTGGAGACTCCTTAGGCCAGTTCATCACCTTGGAATCCATTACTAGGACCAAATATAGGTTAGTATTTTCCCATTTTTGTGTCAATATCGATGTGCATAAGTCCCTACCTACTACTGTGAAACTTTGTTCTAAGTTTGGTTCTTGGACTCAACAAGTTTGTTTTGAAAATGTTATGATCTGCTACAAAAATGTGCTAAACTTGGTCACCTAATATTGGATTGTAAGTCAATGATGAAACATGTACCCAACCCTAGTGAGTCTGGTGCTAAAGATCACTACCCCTTCGAAGATGAAATTCTTAAGATTGTTGAATCCTAGATCAAGTCTGGTTCCCCTAAGGTTGTTGACTCCCTGGTCAATTCTGATACCCTTAAATCTGATGAGGATTTATCCTCTACTGACTTTGTTTTGGTTCCTATTGTTCCTACTCTGGTTGGTGTCATGGATCTACCTGGTGTTGCAGTTCTTGGTGTACCCTTGGTAGGTCTACAAGGTGCTCTTTCCCCTATCCAAGAGTTGGCTAAAGATGGTGAAGAGGGTGACATCTTGAAGGAAGAGGTTTTTAAAGTAACAACTAAGTCAATAATGAATGGTGGTTAAGAGGGTGAAATCCTGGATGAAGAGGCCTTAAAAGTAAAAGCTGAGTTAGTAAAGTCTGATTCTCTGGGTTTGGTGTAGGAAAAAGCAACAGAGGAGAAATTATGGTCAACCCCAAAGAAAAAAGGGCAAGCAAAGGAAAGTGGATGTGGGTGGTGACTCTAAACCTGATAGGCCCAACCAACGATAGACCAGGAATAGGGAGACAACAAAAGCGATAGCCATAGGTAAACATAGGAAATTGGAAGTTTCCTCAAAGAAGAGTAAAAATGAAAGTCCTATATTGGAATGTGAGGGGGCTAAATAGCTCTCACAAGCAATTGGAACTAAAAAATTATGTGATGGAACATAAGATTGACGTTTTACTACTACAAGGAATCAAATTGAAGAAAACAAACTTTGAAAACATAGCTAAGTTATTTGGTCGGGTGCCCTCTTCTCATGCAATGATCTTGATGGGTCATCTGGTGGGTTGTCTATGATGTGGAATCCTAACAGGATCACTAGTTCTGAAATCTTTCAATGCCAAAACAGTGTTGGTGTCAAGTTTTCTCACCTAGGTGGCTCCTGGTCACTCATCAATTTCTACACCCCCAACCAAAGGAATGCTAGAAATTCCCTTTGGAAAGATCTTACAGATTGGATAAGCCATAATAGGGGGACACGTTGGCTAGTGGCTGGTGACTTCAACTCTCCTTTGTATCCTTCAGAGAAGTGTGGAGGGCTTATGGACTACTCTGACAACATGTCTGATCTTGCAAATTTTTTGGGTAACATTGGTCTGGTTGACATTGACCTTTCGAGTTAGTCCTACACTTGGACCAATAGGCGCTTGGGGGATGGTTTGATCCAGGTTAGGCTAGATAGATTTCTCTATTCTCAAAACTGGACGACTCTGCTCAGTGCCAACTTGCTTTCCCTGTCCCGTAATATCTCTAATCACAACCCTTTGCTGTTACTCATAAATGAACTCTCTACTGTGGGACCCTTTCTGTTCCATTTTGAAATTATGTGGAATTACCATATGAATTTTAAGAATAAAATTGTTGAATGGTGGAATATCCCTGTACATGGCTCCCCCATGTTTAGGATTTTAAACAAGCTCAAGCATATCAAAAGTATGGTGAAGGGATGGAATAAGAGAGTGTTTGGGGATGTCTTCCAGAAAAAAAAAGGTCTTAGGGGATAAGTTGAAGGTTATGCAAAAAAAGATGGAAGAGGGGGATGTTAGTCTACTGACGTCTAACCAAGAAAGAGAGGGTCATTTGGAATGGGAACAAATCTTAATAAAGGAGGAGATATTTTGGAAACAAAAGTCCAGAGTCCAATGGCTGCAGGAGGGAGACAAGAATACCTCCTTTTTTCATGTTTCGACCCTAAAGCATAAGAAAAGGAATTAGATAAAAAAACAACAAAATGAACAAGGGGTTATGATCAACACACCCACCCAAATTGGAATTATGGCATTTGGATACTTTCAACAGGCTTTGCTAGCTCTTGTCGAGGCTCCCAATTTTGTTATGGACAATCTACTGTTGGACCCACTCCCTACCACTCTAACCCAGGAGGATAATAATAACATTCTTAGTGCTATCACTCCTGAGGAAGTCTGAATGATTGTTTTTAGTATGGATTCCTATAAGGCGTTAGGCCTAGATGGTTTCCCCCCAGATTTCTTTAAGATATTTTGGGATATTATGGGGGGGGGACCTTGTTCTAGTAGCCAAAGATTTCTTCAAATTTGGTAAGATCCTCAAACAATTGAACCACACTTTTATTGCTCTGGTTCCCAAATTTGTTGACCATAGTCTATGAGGGACTTCTACCCCATTAGCCTCTGCAATACCATTTATAAGTTCTTCTCTAAAATTTTGGTGAACCATCTAAAACCCGTATTAGAAAAAATTATAAGCCCTACCCAAAAAGGATTTGTTTTGGGTCATCATATCTTGGACGTTGCCATAAACACCCATGAAATTTTACATCCCATAGATAGATGCAACAATGCGACTATGGCTTTCAAGCTCAATATCTCAAAAGCTTATGACAAGGTGCTATGGAACTTTATTCCCAAGGTCCTATCAAATTTTGGCTTCGATCAGAAGGTGATTAACCTCTTAATGGAGTGCATTACCACTGTGAAATATTTTGTCTTGGTTAATGGGGTCCCATTTGGCTTATTCAATGTTGGGAGGGGCATTAGAAAAGGTGACCCTCTCTCCCTTATTTATTCATCATGGTTGCAGATGTAATGAGTAGGAACATAACCAAACTGTTGTCGGAGGGCTCCATAAAGGGGGTTAAACCTGCAACTTCATTGGAACCAACTTTTATTCAACAATTCATTGATGACACCATCCTTTTTGGGAAGGCTTCTATGATTGAAGCCAAGAAATGGAAGAGTTGCCTTAACAATTATGTTGCTTGCTCTGGCCAGTGTATAAACTATAATAAAAGCATGATTTATTTTTTCAACAACACTCCTGCCCTTCAAGCTTGGGTGACTGCTATCTTGGGATGTGTGAGTGTCTCTCTCCCCTCAGTGTATTTAGGGCTACCCCTTATAGTCAAAGAAGTCACTCCTACTTTTTGGAACACGATTTTAGAAAGGATCCAAAGGAAATTGGTGGGGTGGAAAGGCTCCATCCTCAGTCATGCTAGCAAGTTGCAACTCTTGACTACTGCCCTACAAAGGATCCCTGTCTACTTCCTTTCAATCTTTAAAACTCCTAGATATATAGCTGAGAATTTTGAAAATCCAAAGGAACTTCTTATGGTCTAGGACCAAGGAGAAGAAGAAGTTTTCTCTAGTTAGCTGGGAAAAATTTTGTTTACCTAAATCTTATGGCAAGCTCGAGATCAAGAATGTCTAATGTATCGACAAATCCTTACTTTCTAAGGTTGGATGGGACCAATTAAGGAATAAAAAGGACTGGTGTAAGATCATGAATGTTAAGTATCTTTGCAACTGACCTATGATTAAATGTCTCTTAGATGATCACCCTACCGGTTCACTGGCTTGGAATAACATTTGCAAAGTGAAGGGGTTGCTCATGTATGGGATGAAATGGAAACTTGGGAATGGTAGTTACATAAAAATTTTGGAGGACTCTTGGCTACTTGATTCCCCCTTATCGCACTCTAGATTCAGGAACCTAATGAGACCTACGCAAATTTTCTTTAGTATGTATGTGAGCGACTACTTTCATGGTCAGCTGGGTGCCAAGTGTTGAAAAGAATTTGTTCTTTGTTTTCCCGATCCCCTGAGTTTTTGTTACTGGCTAAGTCTTTGCAAGATTTTCTCTCCCTGACCAGACTACCTTTATCGAACTTTGAAGATGAATTCAATTGGGTCAAAGATTGGTTGGGAAATCCTTTTGTCAGAACAACTTACAATCTACTGTCAGTCCAGGGTGATCATAACAGACCTTGGAGACAGGTTTGGAATCAACACATGATCCCTAAAATCAATTTATTTTGGTGGATGACCTGTCATATTAGGATTCTAACACAGGATAACCTAAGGAAAAGGGGATTTCAGATCTCAAATAGGTGTTTGTTATGTAAAAGCAATGAAGTATGTTGATCATTTATTATTGCATTATCCGTTTGTTGCTAGAGTCTAGGATCTAGCTTTTGAAAAGCTGGGGACCCACTGGACTATGTGTAGGGACATCAAATCTTTCATTTTGGGCTGGTATGGTCCCTTCCAACATCCTATCCCTAGAGAGATTTGGAACCAAGTCCCCCCATCATCTGTTGGTGCTTGTGGAAAGAGAAATAACTAAATTTTTAGGAATATCGAGATAAGTCCTAAGGATGTTTTTGGCATTAGGCTAAGGATTATTTCTAAAAGTGCTTCAATTTACACTAGGAAAACCTTAGAAAAAGCACCTACATAGTGGGAGATCAAGATGGCTAAAGCTCAAAACAAGAACTTGGAGATCAACTCCTTTGATAACTCTAAGTCATAGGCTAGATGGGACATGGTTTAGAAACCCCAGGATTGGGGGTGGCACAAAATTAATTTTTATGGAGCGGCCAAGGCGAACCCTAGCAGTGATGCAGGAGCATCCTTGGTTCTTGGCAATCTTGGATCAACCAAAAATATTTTCTTTCAGTTTTTTGTTCTTGTTCTATTCTTGCTCAGTTCATGTTGGTGGATTCGTCATCTTTGCTCACTAGACCCTGTGGATCCTTGTGTACATCATCGACTTGTTCATTTTCCTTGTTCCAAGATTTGAGCGTGATTGGATCTTTTTCCGACAAGTTATCGCTTCTAGATTTCATGGCAGTTTCTTGAACCAACACTAGAATAATTTCAAACTTTTCGGCCAATTTGATCATTGCAGATCATCCTCGTGACTTGTGGATCTTAACGGCAGGATTTTAATTGTTCCGCGGAGTGTCCCCACCACCAATGATGTGAGATGTTTCTAGAATTGAAGATATGATATAAAGCTTGAGGGGTAGTAGTCAAGTAGTAGATTTAGATATATTTGATTTGTAATATTCAGCTCGCTTACACGAGCATGTTAGAAGGTTGTATTTTTTAGCATGTTATATCAGGCCTGTGAGCCGAATCTGTAAGCCTGGATGTTGTCGACTAAATGTAACTAAGATTTTTGTTAATAAGAATATTCGCATCTGCATTTGCCTCCATATACCGTGTTGCTTTCATTGTGTTACTCATGTTGCACGGTCCAGATTGTTCTCTTTGAGGACCCTCCTACCATGGTTGCGCCAAATTGGTATCAGAGTGAGATTCAATCTGTGTGAGGTCATTAGAATTTGTGGAGTCATGTTGAAGATATGTTGTGGGGTGGAAGATTGAGGATTTGACCTGCAGCTGCAGAGGACTTGTGTAAAGATGGCAGGAAGAAGAAATGTTAGAAGAAATGGAGCGCATGGAAATTCAAACCAAGCTATGATGGAGATGTTAAGAGGAATTGTTGCTAGATTAGATGCAGTTGAAACGGCCCAGAGGATAGGTCGACCAGTTGATGATGTGAGTGATGAAGAGGTAGAAGGATAGGAAGAAAGAGGAAAAGAAGAGTAACCTGGCTTGGATTAGGGTGAAGAGAGGTTCATAAGAGCCCTGAATAAAGTAAATACAAGACCACATTTCAATCCACTGGATTATAATGGTAAGTTGGATTCAGAATAATTGCTTGATTGAATTACAAAGATGGAAAAGTATTTTGAATTTGAAGGTACCACTGAAGATAAGAGGGTGAAATATGCTTGTACAAAGTTGAGAGGGTATGCATCCCTTTGGTGGGAACATTTGTAGACAGATAGGCAAAGAAGAGGAAAATAAAAGATAAAATCATGGGATCGGATGGTGAACAAGTTGAAAACAAAGTTTATGCCTGCAGATTATCAGATTAGTTTGTTCTAAAAGTTGCAAAATTTGAAGCAGAAGGAATCTAGTGTGACAGAGTATACTGAGGAATTTTATAAGTTGAATATTAGATTTGGACATTCGAAGGATGAGATTGAGAAAGTAGCTAGATATGTGAATTATTTGAGGTCATCTATATAGGATGAGATTAGTTTGATTAAGTTGTAGAGTGTGGAGGAAGCATATCAGTGTGCCCTAAAAGTAGAAGAGAAGTTGAATAAAAGACATGAGCAGAGACATAGAGGAAGAGGTGGAATATTTCAGAGAGGAAGAGCTTTTATTGGAGGAGGAAGAGGTTCTTTTGCAAATCAGAACAAGGATAAGGAGGTTAGTAAGAATGACAATTCATACCAGAAAGGTGATGGTAACTCTTAGAAAAGAGGACGATATGGTGGTTATCGAAATGAAGGATATAAAAAAGATGATAGAGGATAGGAGAAAAGAATATTCAGGGGAACTTGTTTTAAATGTGGCAGAGAAGGACATAGAGCATTTGAATGTAATCAGGGAGAGACAAGTAGGAAGACAAAGAATAATAGAAGGGCATCCTTTGTTGAGGAAGAAAATACTAGATCATCTATCAAACTGGAGATGGAGAAGTGTTGGTGAATAGAAGAGTGTTGTGTCAAAGTGAGTTGGAAAAGGAGCCACTGCAAAGAAAGAATTTGTTTCAGACCAGATGCAAGGTAGATGGTAAATGTTGCAAAGTGATTGTTGATAGTGGAAGCTCTGAGAACCTGGTTTATGAAGAGATGGTGACTAAATTGAAGTTGGAAAGGTTGAAACACCCGAAACCCTATCAAATTGCTTGGATTTAGGATGAGCATAAGATATTGGTAAGTGAATAATGTTTGGTGAAATTGAAGATAGAAAATTACCATGATGAAGTTTTGTGTGATATCATGCCTATGGATATATGCCATGTTTTGTTGGGAAGGCCTTGGCAGTATGATAGATAGGCTATTCATGATGGAAAGAAGAACATATACACCATTGTTGCTAATGGGATGAAGTAGATTTTGTTGCCATTGGAAGATGTTCCTAAAGTTGAAGTTTGTACGAATGCTAGGGTTTGTCTGGTTGATGGAAGGAGGTTTCTTGATGGGTTGAGACATGAGAACGTGTGTTATTCCTTGGTTCCTAAGAAGGCTAAAGACTTGAAGCATGTAGAAGAACACCCAAAAGAGATAAAGGAGATACTAACAGAATATGAGGAGATCATTTCAGATAATGTACCTGATGGATTGCCACTTGTAAGGAGTATTATTCATTGTATGGATTTGATTCCTGGAGCTATTTTTCCTAATAAAGAAACACACTAGATGACACTGACAGAGAATGAGGAGTTGAATAGACAAGTGCAAGAGTTGTTGAGGAAGGGTTTGATTAGAGAAAGTTTAAGTCCATGTGCAGTACCTGTTGTGATAGCACCTAAAAAGGATGGAGAATGGAGAATGTGCACAAATTCTAGATCCATAAACAAGATCACGGTGAAGTATAGATTTACTTTTCCCCGGATGGATGACATTATGGATTGTTTGAGTGGAGCTAAATACTTTACAAAGATAGGTTTGAAGAGTGGATATCATCATATCAGAATCAGAGAAGGGGATGAGTGGAAAACAACATTCAAGACAAATGAAGGGTTGTATGAGTGGTTGGTGATGCCTTTTGGACTGACAAATGCACCGAGTACTTTTATGAGGTTGATGAATGAGGTATTGAAGAAATTCTTGGGTAAGTTTGTGATTGTGTATTTGGATGACATCTTGATTTTCAGTAAGAGTAGAGAAGAAAATTTGTTGCATAGAAGACAAGTTTTGCAGAGGCTGAGAGAAGAGCAGTTGCTGATAAACATTAAGAAGTGTAGTTTCATGAAGGAAGAGTTGGTATATCTGGGATTTGTGATATTTGTGGATGGATTGAAGATGGACCCCGAGAAGGTAAGAGCAATTGTTGAGTGGCCTACACCGTATAATATTGAGAGTGTGATAATTATGGATTACAGTTTCACTATGTCAGACATAGGAATTTTAGTTCTATTTGTTGCCCTATGACAGAAACAATGAGGGGAGATAAGAAGGAATTTAGGTGGACATCTAGAGCAGATCGAAGTTTTGAATTATTGAAGCAGAAGGTGACTGAGCAACCTGTGTTGGATTTACTAGATTTCAATAAGGTATTCCAAGTAGACTGTGATGCAAGTAGAAATATAATTGGAGCAGTGTTGAGTCAAGAAGGGAGACCTGTAGCTTATTTTAGTGAGAAGTTGAATGATGCTAGGAGAAGATATTCAGTGTATGATCAAAAATTTTATGCTATAGTTCAATCCTTGAAGAAGTGGAGACATTATTTGTTTCCTAAGGAATTTGTGTTGTATATGGATCATCAAGCATTGAAATATTTGGACAGTCAGGGCAAGCTGAATCAGAGACATATGAGATGGGTAGAATTCTTGCAGAGCTATACTTTTGTTTTGAAGCGTAGGAGTGGAAAATCAAATAGAGTTGTTGATGCTTTGATCAGGAGAAGGAACTCATTGATAAATATGAGAGTGGAGGTATTAGGCTTTGATGAATTGAAGAACTTGTATGAAGGAGGCCCAGATTTTGTAGAACCTTGGAGAGCTTGTAAAGAACCAGTTTTAGTGGATAGGAGTTAGTGGTTGGATTATTTCATTCAGGAGGATATGTTGTTTAGAGACAATCAGTTGTGTATACCCCAAAGTTCAATGAGGGATAACCTAGTGAAGGAGAAGCATAGTGGAGGAATGTTAGGACACTTTGGAGTTGATAAGATGGTAGCATTGGTGAGTGAGAATTACTTTTGGCCGCAGATTCATAAGGATGTTAGGAGGTTTGTGCAGAGCTTTAGATTTTTCCAAGTTGCAAAAGGGAGTAGTCAGAATGTTGGATTGTATAAACCTTTGACAGTTCCGGAGAGACCTTGGGAGGATATCAGTATGGATTTCATACTTGGTTTGCCGAAGACACAAAGAGGTAATGATTATGTATTTGTGGTGGTAGATAGATTTTCTAAGATGGCACATTTCATACCTTGTAAGAAGACAACAGATGCAGTACATGTAGCATACTTGTTTTTCAAAGAAGTGGTCAGATTGCATGGATTACCTCGGAGTATTGTTTCAGACAAAGATGTAAAGTTTGTTGGTTACTTTTAGAGGACACTTTGGAAGAAGCTGAAGACATATTTGAAGTTCAGTTCTACATTTCACCCACAAACTGATGGACAAACAAAGGTAGTGAATAGGAGTTTGGGAAATTTGCTGAGATGTTTGGTTGGGGAGAAGACTGGAAGTTGGGATTTAATCCTTGCACAAGCAGAGTTTGCTTATAATAATTCGGTAAACAGGAGTACAGGAAAGACACCTTTTGAAATTGTTACTGGATTTCATCCTAGAGGTATATCAGAGTTGAGAGACATCAATATGGAAGATAAGAGGAGTGCAGAAACAAAAGAATTTGCAGAGCACATGAAGAAAGTGCATACTCAAGTGAAACAACAGCTGGAAGATATGAACCAGAAGTACAAGGAGAAAGCAGATGAAAAGAGGAGACATTAGGAATTTGAAGTTGGAGATGAAGTGATGGTATATTTGAGGAAGGAAATATTTCCAGTTGGCACATATAAAAAGCTACAGATGAGGAAGTTTGAACCTTGTAAGATCTTGAAGAAATTTGATTCAGGAAATGCGTACAAAGTGGAGTTACCAGAAGATATGGGTATATCACCTATATTCAACATTGCAAATCTATATCAGTACCATGAAGTAGAATTCAGTGAAAATAGTGAAGCAAAATTGGAGAATCATTTTCCTAAATAGCAATAAGATGAGATTGAAGAGATTTTGGATGTCAGAGATGGGAGGAAGACTCGTGGAAGACAATACAAAGAATATCTTGTGAAGTGGAAAGGTAGACCAGTGGAGGATTCTTCTTGGATTTCTCAGGCTGAGGTAGACCATCTTGGTTTTCCTTTAGCCCCAACGAAGTGAGGGACTCACTTTTATCTTAATCTTGAATGTCTAATGCAGGAGCATCCTTGGTTCTTGGCAATCTTGCATTAACCAAAAATATTTTCTTTCAGTTTTCTATTCTTGTTCTATTCTCGCTCAGTTCATGTTGGTGGATTCGTCATCTTTTCTCACTAGACCCTGTGAATCCTTGTGTACATCATCGACTTGTTCATTTTCCTTGTTCCAATATTTGAGCACGATTGGATCTTTTTTCGGCAAGTTATCGCTTTTGGATTTCATGGCAGCTTCTTGAATTGACACCAGAATAATTTTAAACTTTTCGGCTAGTTTGATCATTGCGGATTGTCCCCGTGACTTGCAGATCTTAATGGTGTGATTTTAATTGTTCCGTGGAGTGTCCTTGACCTTCATTATAGGTCCACACTTCATCTTATGCACCTGTTAGAGAGTAATTCAAATTTGAGGCCAACCTATTCTTTCTCATGCTACATTTTCTTTCCTTGGAGAATGTAATGATCTTTGGCCGACACAGATGTTTCCAGAATTGCAGATATGATATAAAGCTTGAGGGGTAGTATTCAAGTAGTAGATTGAGTAGATTGAGATAGATTTAATTTGTACTATTCAACTCGCTTATAGGAGCATGTTAGAAGGTTGTATTTTTGAGCAAGTTGTATCAAGCCTGTGAGCCGAATCTGTAAGCCTGGATGTTGCTGGCCGAATGTAACTGAGATTTTTGTTAATAAGAATATTCGCATCTGCATTTTCCTCCATATTCCATGTTGCTTTCGTTGTGTTACTCTTGCTACACGGTCTAGATTGTTCTCTTTGAGGACCCTCCTACCATGGTTATGCCAAGCAGGGCTAGCATCAGGGTGTCATCAGGGATTATAGGGGTAACTTTGTGGTTAGTTACTCAGAGGCATTGAAATTTAGACCTTCATGACTACATAAGCTAGGGCACTGCTAAAGGGTGTCCAGTTAGCTGTTACTCTGGGGATAAAGAAACAACATATAGAAGGGGATTTTATGTCAATGATTGATTTAATCAAACTTGGCAGGTTATTAGGATGGAATACCAAAGATATCCTATTAGACATAAATCACCTGGTTTCAAAGCTTTATATGAAGTTCTTATCTCACATCTTTCGCGAGGGAAATCAAGTTGCTGACATTTTGGCTAATCTTAGCTCCTCTTGGAGAATTTCTAGGTATTGGAGGAGTATTGGGGGCTTACCGCTGAATATACAAGGTATCATCATTAAGGAATAGGGCACTATTGTTACCATGATGATAACTAATTATGCTTCTTTTATGGCTTTATGGGTTGTCCACATAATTGTACTTTGGGAGATGTAGACAAAGAAGGATGATGAGGTGTTAAATATGTGGTAGCATTTAAAAAATTGGGCAAAGGAGGTGGCTACAAAGCTAATTATGAGAGGTGATGGGAAGTACATCAGGTTAATGGTTAAGATTGGTTGGGCCATGCACAACTTTAATAAGCAGTCTTGTCATAACTTCAACATATCTTACAAACTTTCAATTTCAAATTCCCGTTCCATTGGGCCTCTCACTTTGATGTGAATTCTTCATGTCGTGTGGAGTTCATTCTGAGTCCTCTCAACATTGCTAAAAAATTTCATAGAATAAAGGATAGATATTTAGGGATTTTTATATTTGGCCCTGCGACTAGCTGGCATTGGTACTTGCATATGCAATTTGAAGGGTAAACCCATCAATGCCATCATTTTTTACAGCCTAAGCCTTTGGTATCTAAATATTTTCAATTAGGGGCCCACGAAGATATCCTATTTAGAAATAAAATCTAGCGCGTGTAACCCGTTGATCGCCTTAATTACTTGACATCATCCTGGCTGGCTTAAAAACAATATTTTATGGGTGACCCTTCACATTGACGAACATTTTAATTTTTCTCTCACAATTTTACTAGTTTCTCAGAGTGAAGTGTGGAAAAATGGGTGGTGATAGGGTGAGGACAGAGCCATATAACTACAAGGAATTTTGAAAGGATCCCCTAGTTTGGCATATTTGTGTCGATGGTGGGTTGGTGTCATTGATGGAGTGTTTAGTGGGACATTATGTGAGAATGTTGACTCAATTTGCGAGCTCTTGGAAAGATAGGAGGGTTACGATGGGGGTATCTCTTTCGAGGTCAATGAGGATGTCATAGCTCAGGTGATTGGGCTTTCATGCAATGGGAAGTACACTAAACACACCATGACCCAGGACAATGAAAGTCTCAACGCTTTCTTCAAAGAAAATGAAAAGCCAGTCAGGTCTAAGTCAGGTTTTGAAAGGGATGCGCTCCCTCATCCTTGGGACCAGGTTTTTCTGGCTATTATGGAGTATGTGACCTTAGAAGGTAGGCATAAAGTGTTTTACTATTACCATCTACCTCTTCTCAATCATCTTCATCACAAAATGTTGTTGAGTTTTCCTTTTTTCTTGCTTATTGATTTAGAGAATTATGTTGAGAAGTGTTTAGACACTACCGCCCAAAACCCTGATGAAACTCCCCTTACCGCTCCACCAGGGCCTCATCTTGAGGCTTTATCATTTCCATTTGCTTCTTTGTCTGCCCAAACCTATTTCTACTATTTGCATTGAGGAGCTTGAACCCCCTACCAACCCACTATGAATCCATCCCCAACCGAGTCTAAGGGCCCTAAAAGGAAAACCCATCCAGTGAATACCGAAACCCCTAAGCCTAAACCTCCTGCCAAGAAAAAGAAGGGTGGATTAGCGACTGCTCAGTCAAAAGTGGCAGTCAAGCTTTGTGAGCTCAAAGCTACTCCCCAGAAGATGGATAAAAAACCTGTAGCAAGGAAAAAAGTAAAGGAAGAGAGTAAATGCCAGGTGGAGCTACCAACCACAGACAATGAAGGGAAGAACAATGTGGGTAAAGACTCTAAGGGGGACACCATTGTGGCTATTACTGTGAATATGGGGATGGAGAATACCAGCATTAGGATATCCCATAGGCTGGCAAAAAATAGTAAGAAAGTGTTGGTGAATGATATTTCTAGTGATGAGGAGCAGTTTGATAGCAGAGGCAAGAGGAAGGAGGAAGATATGGAGGAGGAGGAGGAATTTGTGGAAGGACCTAGTCATTTTTCCAACCTTAACAAGATGCTCAAGGAAGATTTGATGACCCATTCCTCAGACCTTATGGCTATGGAGGAATATAATGCAAAGATTGTGGACAAGGAGGATGGCTATAGCAAGCTGTTGGAGTGGATGGATAAACTCAAAAGGAAATTCGTTGGGTTGACCTAGTTCACCATCAAAATGATCCACCATTCTTTTGGTACCCTTTATGTTGTGCTCAAGGAAGAAGTGAAAAAGAAGACCATGGAAGAGGGCCCCAACTGGGTTGGGGAGGATGTTATAAACCTCCTCATATAGAAATGGGAGGGCATATCAAGCTAGTCTGCTACTTCTGTGTTCTGTTTTGTTTGGGTTGTTGCATGTTGGTTGTTAGTATGATGTCTCTGTGCCTTGTTTTTTGGTGGTTTCTATTTTAATGTTTGTGACTTGATCTTTTTTTGGCCCTTTGTGCTTGTCGTGTAATGGGTACTACACGTTGTAAATGTAGCTTAATATATCAAAAACACATTCATATATTAAAGCATTTTAACCAAACAAGGTAATAGTAAATAGTGTAAGGAAGCTAAGGTAGCAGAACAACTTCCTACACTAATCTTGAGAGGAGAATAATGCAAAACTTTTATAGATTTTTAAAAGCTACATAAACTTAAATAGAAATAGACATAAATATCATGCATACCACAACACAATGATTTACGCGGGGAAAAACCTTTCGAAAGAAAAACCCCACACTCCAAAATTTTCCCAATATATTATTCATAAATCACAAAGATTACAATATACTTGTAGATCAAGCTTCTCACAAGAGTATCACCAACTAGAGATAAAGAGGAAACATGACTACTATCAAACTCTTAGAATGCATCACAATACACAACCATAATAGAACACCCTCATAAAATAGGTTGCCTTCTAGGGCAAGTCAAGCTAATAAAATATGGCCATCAGATTTAAAACCTAATGATGAACGATCCAGATTTACAATAATTAAATATAAATAAAATTTTCCTTTCGGGGGCGTTGCTATCAAGCCCCTACTAGGTGCATTGCCCCCAGAACCCCAACTGAGGGGATGATCCTCCCATACCCCTTGCGAGGGGGAAACCCCCCCGCACCCCCATCTTTGACATATCAACAGTAATTTATGTATCAACAATACCTTATGTAATTGAAAGCTTGAGACACATTTTCCCAACAAATAGGTAATAACACACGGTGTGTAACATACCTGAGTTTAGTGTTGCATCCTACATATCTAGAGCTTACCATACAGAGGATACCCACCTACATGCATGACATTCCCAGCCTAGTTATGCAATCCTAGCCCGACAATGTAATTAGTGGCAACTTACACTACTTTGGCCAAAGATTTGATCATTACATTCAAACTCACTTTTTAAGGAGTGGTGTCACACTTCTATGAAGTGAATGTCGTATATTCACCCACCCTATTTCTCAATTTGGTAAATAACATGACCATACTAACTCTTGACGAGATTATTCCATAACATGATTCCATCCCAAAAGGTAATGTACATTCAGGTTATCTAACTGACCATCTAGGTTACTCCCAACCTTGGTTTATCCTAATCCCAGGAACAAACCTCATTTCATATACAGGTTTACATAACATCACAAATTGACATCCCCAACATAGTACTTCTATATCTTACCATTTTCCCAACATTACATTTTACGGGCAATCATACATTTAACTTACGATATCCTAGATACTATGATATTACCCTCTAGTTGTCACTATTTGACTATTACCATCAAATGCTACAAACATGCATATCAAGTAAATATGATTTCTCCCATCAACATGTCTTTTTTATTATTCTCCATTTCTCGTGGATCTTTCCAATTTATCTTATAAGGTTTCTATGTTTTCATGTACATAAACAATCATAAATCCTTTCTTTCAATACGACTCATATATTCACATATTTACAATGTACACTAGATTCATATCTAATCTGGAGGACATTTTCAGCTCGAGAGGAATTTGTGCCTCTACACCTTTAAGTCCTATCACATTACAAATTTGGGTTGTCAGAACGTAAGCCCTCTTCTAGAATACTGTGAATAGGTATTGACTCTTAGTTAGGTATAAGATAATAGCATAATCAATATATATATATATATATATATATATATATCTTATAAGTTGTTCAACCCTATTGTTGAATATCAATACAATCATATTCAAGAGTATACCCTAACCCTAGGGAATAGACTATTCTCCTAATTTCAAGGAAATATGGGTAACCATTTAAGGATAAACTATCAACATGGTTTGCATAACATCATATCATATTAATGAAGACATAATTCATCTAACTTTCTATCATTCTCGTGCATTAATAACATCATGTAATTCATGCAAGCAAACAAGTAATATGCAATTATCTCGGTATCATATACTTATAACTTCTAAATAGTTATACAATCATGACGATCATAATAATTATATATAGGTATCATACTAATATGATATCCAAAACAACTTATTTCCAATCTAGCCATATTCACAAGCTTGCTTAACAACTATGGTAGACAACTATAACTTGCTCAAGCACTTGCATTCATTCAATAAAAATAGATTTCATAATAGAAATAATAATGGGTAAGAAAGACTAGCATGCCTAGAAATTAGCTTCCAATGAAGAATCTTGCTCTCAAAGCTCAATACCAAAACTCTATTTGTTGCTCCTACTTCTAGCTTGCCCAAAATTCTAAACTCTATCTCCAATCACTCAAATCTTATAAGAAAATAACTCTAAATCTCTCAATGAAAACTCTTTCTCACTCCTCTCAATTCACTACAGCAAAATGGACAACAAATGGATACGAATAATGGAATGCCAAAACCGAAAGGCTTCCCTCTATTTATACAAAATATTGAGAAACTTAATGCTATAGTTTAGCTCTCACATTTTCCACCCTTTTCATCCTTTTCCCAC